>JAULBS010108841.1:0-30533 GCA_032355785.1 Symmetromphalus regularis | reverse complement strand
ATCTATCTATCTATCTATCTATCTATCTATCTATCTATCTATCTATCTATCTCTCTATCTCTCTATCTATCTATCTATCTATCTATCTATCTATCTATCTATCTGTCTATCTGTCTATCTGTCTATCTGTCTATCTATCTATCTATCTATCTATCTATCTATCTATCTATCTATCTTTCTTTCTTCTTTCTTTTTTCTTTTTTGCTTTCTCTCATAAACTCTCTCTCCCTCTTTCCCTCTACCTTCTTTCTATCTCTCTCTTTATCTACCTGTATCTCTCTCTCCCTCTGTGTCTGTCTGTCTGTCTGTCTGTCTGATTCTCTCTAAATTTCTTTCTCTCTCATTTTTATATATGTTTTTATCTGTGCATATATGCCTATCTGCCTGTTTTTCCTTTCTTGCATTGGCGTAGCCATGTTTTATAAAAGGGATGGCCATTTTATATGAAGGGAAGGCACCAGCCCAGAAAAAAACACTAATTGGATTGCAAAACCATCAAATATAAAAGATTGGATGGGAGTACATTGACAATGTTTGTCTATCTGTCTATCCTGTATGTCTGTCTATTTATCTGTCCGGGTGTCTGTGTTTCTGTTCGTCCATCCATACGTCCGTATTTCTTTCCTTCTGTAGGTCTGTCTATAGGTTTGTCTGTAGGTATGTCTATGTTTCAGTCCGTCCATCCATCCGTCCGTATTTCTGTCTTTCTGCAGGTCTTTCTATAGGTTTGTCTGTAGATCTGTCTGTCCACGACTTACTACATGCATTTACAAATACCTAAACCAATTGTTTGACGAAAACGTGGACGACGACTTACTGTTATTGGAATTGTTTGAGAACAGAAATAACCGAGTATATATATATATAATCAATGATGATTCGTCTGAAAGCTATAGAACTACCCGCTAATAGTCCGTGATACAGCACCACCATCTAGTTAGACTAATGTGATGTCACGTAAGTATCGATTCATTGATTATCAGAGCTCGGGCGCTATAATGTCAAGTTTAGAGTGAAGCCACGTGAAGCCACATCAACGAGCAGGATTCCTGAAAATACATCAATACAAACATAATGTACTGCATGTTTCCGACCATCAGTGTTCTGCTCCGTCCGCTTGCAGTACGATAAGTTATGGGATCGATCCCTGTGTTATCCAGTGATCAACACAATAAAATAATCTTTCAGAACTACTAAAAAGATTCTTTTACACACAAGTACATAGTTCAATTAGCAGTTGTTATGTGTTACACCAACCTCTGAAATTGCCCACGGAAATTTGCAATGCCGTTGAGATTGCCATAAAGGTTTCATTCTCCGCGACACTTTTTGTCGCGGACTAAACTTTTTTTTCAATGTTTATTTTTTTTTCTTATCATAAAAATAAAGTATACTTTACTCAAAAATTGCCGTGGAAATTGCCGTAGACACTATTTCTACACAGCATTTATTTTCCCGTGAACATTTTCTTAATTGTAGGGGTTGCGATGTTGCATATATATGCCAATGTGCCAACTGAAGACAACAAAAGAATCGAATGCATATATAAGCTATTATTTTCAATTAGCAAAAAGATATTACTTGTGTACTTTTCCACAGAGGTGACAAGACAAATTGCAAGTGACATTTCGACAAAACTATCATTACTAAATTAGTAAATAAATGACGGTTCGTGACGGCTTTTTATGTTGTTTGCCTGATGATTTTGTTTTTATAACGAAAAACAACTGGCATACAAGAAACAGTATTTCGGAAGTAATCTGAGGTGACTACCGACTATTCCAAGCTCCACGTGCATCATTACGAGGGGAGATAATTCTAAATAAATATTCAACGACGCCTCCAGGGCACATTGATTTTTATCTTACATGATTCTGACATATTTATTAAGAGGAAACCCGCTGCCGCATAGGCTATTCTTTCCGATAAGCAGCAAGGGGTATTTTATATTCACTTTTCCGCAGACAGGACAGCGCATACCACGGCCTAATCCTCGTGGTATTTAACTGATTAGTTTGAAATGGGTGGCCTATATTTACTATCTGGCCCGGGTTTACTACCAGCTGTGCACGGGCCTGGACACGAACTACTTGTGCATCACCTCGCGCTGAATGAGAACACATCCAGGACACGACTATGTGCTTGTTAATTGGTAATATATTCTATATTCTATTGTCATATAATATGTAAACGTTAGCTGATTATACTGGGATCGATTGAATGGTATAACACCTCGTATGATATAAAACATGTTTTTACGAATATTTTTATAACATGACTGTAACGAGTTGTTCGTTTTTCTTATTTAAATTTGTTCTCAATGTCCCTCAATTTTTATTTCATTAACGTATGGTCATTTATGTTCCATGTATCCAGATGAATTAAAGCGGTATGTTTAGGGCGAACGCTAATTGTCGCTAGGTAGACTGGTTTCATCATCTAATGTTATGTGATAAAAGGCAATGGTAACCAGCCAAATAGATAGCGCTTGTCCTCCTGAACCAGACGAAAAATCAGACACGCTCGAAGCTCAAAATTGTAACCCCGTGACCTCCGTGGTATAGTCCATAAGGGAGTAACATAAGGGTTAATTGTTAATTTAACTGATTATTCATTGATCGTATATTACGTAATATACGTAATAATAACCTGGATTATACTGGTAACAATATACAGGCGCGGATGCAGGATTTCTAAACGGGGAGGGGATCCAAATGCGGTTTTCTGAAAGGGGTGTGAGGGTCCAAATCTGATGGGTGAATAGGAATGGGGAAAACTTGTTATTTTTACGTCCTTTCACTTGGAAAGGAATAAAAAAAATTCGAGTAGGGGCGGGGGGGACACGTGTATGTGTATTGAAAATTAAGAGTTTAGTACGTTTAATAAACAACATTTGTAACAACTGTATATCACATATATCTTTTAAAACTGTCAATCACAGAGTGAGTTACCCTAAGTAATGTCACCTCATCAATCTTCTATCCACATTTTCTTTGAGTTAAAGAACCAATACTGTTATAATTTAATACATTTAAATTAAATAAAAAATAAAAATACTATACTATGAATATTAAATATATATGGTCTCAATAATCTGATTAGGTTTTCCACACCCCAACTAATGTCTCACCACTGTTATATCAAAGTCTATGGTATGTGCTGTCCTATCTGCGGGAACGTGCATATAAAAAGAGTCCTTGATGCTAATGGGAAAAAAATCGTGGTTTTCTATGATGACTACGTGTTAGAATTACAAAATGTTTTCAATTCAATAGCTGATGATTAATACATCAGTCATTCTCACAACGTCAAGGGTCGCTCGATTCCGTGGGACCCCTGACAAATATAGTTCATAAAAACCCGGGCGAAGAAAACATTTTTTTGGATTAGATGCTTTGCATCATGAGAAGCATCCAATCACAATTCGGCTTTCAATGCATCGGCCTTAACATTATCGACGTAAATAATGAATCACGGAAGAGACGAACTAATTTATGTATTCGTAAATTTAAAAAAGTACGACACTATGACTTATATACAACTTTTAAAATGAGGCCACTGTTATAAGGCTTAACGGCCCCATGAAATACATCAGGTTTTGTGTATCATAATCTAAAATGAACGGACATTTCCATTTCAGCCATTGTATTGTATAGCCGATCTGGTTTATAAAACGAGCGATTTGATTAGATAATATTTTAAGCATGATATCACCAAAAAAAATTTCATATAGATGGAGTAGTAAGCAGTCTGTGTTTTTATGAACGATATTTGTCAGGGTCCCCACGGACCCGACTGGACTCAGAACCCCTGACGCTGTGAGGATGTGAATTAGTTTGCTCTAGAGGTGTTGTTAAAACAAACAAAAAATCTCCATTTTGTCTTCTTTCATTGTCTTATGAGCTTCAGTGGCAGAACATTGGACTCAAGATGATGACAGTGGTTCAAAACCCGTTGGAGGCTGGCTCACACTTGACTACGTGTTAAAATAACTAAATGTTTGAATCCAATAGCTCATACTTAATAAATAAATGTGCTCTAGTGGCGTCATTAAACAAAACAAAATATATAAATTTGTTGTCTTATCAGGTATGTTGGGTCTACGTACACAAGCCAAAACGTTGACAAGATTATCTGCAATATTTGTTGATGTACATATTTTTCAGATGATTAATAAGTCAATATGTTGTAGTGGTGTCGTTAAACCTTTTTTTTTCCTTCTAGTTCTAAGGTCAAACAAAAACAGCTGTGTTTCCGGTAACCCGACCGACCTCACTTAAAAACTGCCGCCCATAAATCTATTTTTTTCCTTAAAATTTTTAAAGGGTTCTTTCAGTCATTTTCGGTCGTTTCCGGTTGTTTATTCCGTACCTTTCGATCATTTTCGGCCGTATTTTAGGGTAACCGCTTCCTGTTCAAAAAAACAACAAATACACCCTTCCTACCGAACCTATTTTTTAAGCATGTAATAGGAAATAAGGTTTTAGTTTTTTTGCCTGTTAAACAATACACGTGTAATAAGATCGGTATCGTCACCGAGTGACGTCACATTGCAGATGGTTTACTTGATGAAAGTCAATACGTCACTACTGTAGGTTCAGTTGATCCCATCAGGCTATTTGAGTGACAACGAAGTAGTCAAACAAGTAATGCGTATATAGATACTCATCAATGCCGGATTTAGATTTGGTGAGACTATATAAAGATTGGAGGCCTTTTGTTGAAAACCTACAATACACAAAAGTCACATAAAATTTTTACAAGCAAAAAAAAAATAAAGGTTTCGAGACCCTATAGTCTGTTTACGCTACTTGGAAGATTGATTTGTGTCGAAGTAAAGTTTGTTTTATTTAACGACGCCTCTAGAGCACATTTATTTTTATCTTATCAGCAGCTGGACGTCAATCATATGGTCATTCTGACATATGTATTTAGAGGAAACCCGCTGCCGCCGAATTGGCTACTCTTTCCGATAAGCAGCAAGGGGTCTTTTATATGCACCTTCCCATAGACAAAGCAGCATATACCATGACCTTTGATAAACCATTTGTGGACCACTTGTTGGAACGGAAAACAGCCCGAACAGCACATGGGTCTACTGAGAAGGAGGGATTTTTGTTGATTACTTTAATTTGCGTAAACCTAGGCGAAATAGGACTAGAGTTTTGGAAATAGCAAAAAAATCCTATGTTCCAGTTTATGTCATTACTTTGTTAAATAATAATTTAATATATTACCCATTCATTCGTATAAGAAAAACGAAAATGTTCATTACAAAGTGAGGTAACTACCCATTTTAACATTCCGAACATTTCAGTCATTTATGGTAATATTCGTATGTCGTTCATAGTTTTTGCTTTAATAAACAAATCTTTACAAATATGACAATGATATTAAATTATGATAAATATATTTATAAAATAATAAACGCGTGCCATAGAAATGCTTTATACAAATAAGACCTAACACCCCCATTTTTATATGGATTTGTCTGTCGTCTGGTGAAAATCAAACATGGCGCTCGAAATAATCCCGCTAAGAATTTCGGAAAAAGTACTTTTGACTGGTATTCAAACAATACAGAATCAATGGACACAGCAAACTAGAAAAAAATAGAACTTTTTATTTTATTTCGGTAATATGAGGTAAGTTATATAATGAGGTAAGTTATATATTTAGTTTTTTATTCGTCAAAATCTGTTCCAAGTAGCGCAAACAGACTATAGGGTCCAGCCTTCCAAGCCTATAGGTAAATCCGGAACTAATAATCATATATTATTTCAATCAGAAGTTCACCCGGATGTAGCTTTAACCATATACGCTTGACCTAAATACGGCAAACACAGCAGGACATAATTTATGATGGATCTAAATATAACACATCAGTCTCATAAACTGTTTTTGTTTTTGGATATTTCTTAAAATATATTTTTTCATTTTTTGGTGTCGGCATCAGGGACATTTCATGGTAATTTTTTGTGACGGACGTGACATTTTGACTCTATAAAACAATGTTTCCATGAAAACGTGTACACTTTTCTCTACATTTTGTGTTAATAGAAACCATGAGGTGTGTTTGTAACCCCCAAGAACAAACATATTTTGTACTTATATTTTTGGAATAATTTACTTATTATTATGCGTGACGGACGTGACATATAAATTAGTCCGTCACGCATATTAATAAGTAAATAGAGCACATAGATTTATTATCATCGGCTATCGGATGTCAAACATTTCGTAATTGTGAAAGATAGTCACGGTAAGCTAGCCTTTGACAACTTTTGAGTAAAGTTTATTTTATTTAACGACGCCTCTAGAACACATTGATATATTTTATCATTCGTTATTGGACGTCAATCATAATTATGATCATTCTGACATATGTTTTTAGAGGAAACCCGCTGCCGCCACATAGGCTACTCTTTCCGATAAGCAGCACGGTGTCTTTTTGTACCGTCCCACACATACGACGGTCTTTGATGAACCACTGGCTGGAACGTAAAATAGCCCAAACTGCAAATGGGTCCACTGAGAAGGATCGATGCGACGACCGACTAGTTCATAGGCAGACACGCTACCGTTTGAGCTAATATCCATACCACACGTCACGACCTAATTTAACAAGCTGAACATACCACTTCATCCGTATAACCTGAATAGCTCATTTATTGCTGAGAGAAAACTGTAGATTTAGAACACTACAAGTACACGTAGGCTAAACTGGTATCAAACGTTTATAGTATAATCGGAAATACTTCATTTCCTTCATCTAATGTCACTAGGTCAACGTCATGTGATGCCCGTGGGACTTACGCAATTTAATTTTAACAAGCTGTTTTCTCACACAGTATGTTACTGGTTGGTTGGTTGTATTTATTTTCGTGTTAATATCCACTTACGGTAAGGTGCAACGACGCTGTCCTGTGCACACAACTCAGCTTTCTGTGCCGTCTGTCCAGGACGGAGGTTAGTGTTAGCAGCGGACACGAAACCCGCTGCAGCCACACTAATGCGGCTACTCTTATCGATAAGCACCAAGGGATCTTTTATATGCACTATCCCACAGACAGGATAGCACATACCACGGCCTTTGATAAACCAGTTGTAGACCACTGATCGGTGTAAGTGGTATACACCTACCCACTGAGCCTTGCGGAACACTCACTCTGTGGGTAGGAGTCGGATTAAAAATCCGATGCCTCGAATGAGATTTGATCCCAGTACCTACCAGCCACAAATCCGATAGCTTAACCACTGCGGCCGGTGCAGTTTGCTAATAGATACTGGTTTACCCAGAAGAAGGCCATGAGGGTCATTCCATGTCAGATTAACAAATGGCTTCCACCACTACGTCTTAGAATTGGTCCAAAAAATATCCATTAAAAAAAATGATATCCTGAAAATGTTAGCTTCATCCGATAATTTTTCAAATGTTGGCAGAGGTTTGAAGTTTTGTGTTTTTTCAGATTTTTGGCATTTTTTTAATGTAAATTTCCGCGACACTTTTGATTATCATTTTCAAAACTTCATAAAAGTTGTAATAATTTTCGCAGAGCTTTCAAATTTGGTATTTAAACTAATCAGACAATGGGGAATCTAAATTTCTAGTCATATTAAGTGTAAGATGTGTTGGGAAGAAGTTGTGGTACCATATACCACTCCAACAAATTTTATCAATAATATTTGGTGTCACTTAAAAATACAGTCATATCTCTGGGGGTATAGGTCACACAGCTTTGAAACTTCACTGATTTAGTCTTCATATATGTGCCATCAACCAGTAAAAATGCAAGAGATGTGTTCTGTCTACTTTGGATTTTATGATTTTTTGAAACGGTTTTCATAAAGATCCACTGTTGAACTAGATATTGCATGTGAAATTCATGATGCAGGTGTATAACTAATCTCTTCCAATATTAAATATTTTTAAAATACTTTTGGATCAAGAGACCATCTGAATAGAGAGAAGAATTTGTAATGTCAAGGGAAATAACTCTTGAGATAATTAGAGTTATTTCCCTTGACATAAATTCTTTCCAAGCTATTTTAATCTGTTCATGTTTTGGTGTGACCTAACTTTGGAGATAGAACTTCAGTCATTTAATATAGGAAAGAATTTATAATTTCAAGGGAAATTGAGATAATAAGAGTTATTTCCCATGACATTATAAATACTTTCCAATGGTATATAAATGACCGAAGTTCTATCTCCAAAGTTAGATCACACCAAAACATGAACAGATTAAAATTGCTGGGAAAGTATTTATGTCAAGGGAAATAACTCTTATTATCTTAAGAGTTATTTCCCTTGACATTACAAATTCTTTCCTCTATTCAGACGGTCTCTTGAAATTCCAATTAAGTAATAATTTTCAAATTATTTAATTGTTTAGCAGATGTAAACAAACATGTTACAAAATAGAATGAATGTAAAGTGTGTCATTACCAATCAACTGTGTTTATGTTTGGCACATCATTTTCGAAAATAGTAGAATGCTGATATCATGTTTGTTTGTAAACACTAATCCAAATTCCTCCTTGAGTAAAGGTGCCTAATTACATATAGAGGTTAATCAATGCAGGTTTATAACCCACTTTTTAAAACAGACAGCCAATCAGAATTCAGTATTTTCCAAAGTCATGGTAAAATAACAAATCAATGTGCTCTATGCCTCTAGTGGTGTTGTTAAAAAAAAAAAACTATTTGTTTATATCTTTTAATTCCTTTTAAAACAAAATTGTTTTGAATGAACAGTAAATGGCAAAACAGAAATACCTTGATCACAGGTTATATGTGTATGGATATATATGTATTTTATACAACTAAAATGGTAGAAACACCAAACAGGTTTTGCCTCAAACCCACAAAATATTTGGTTTATTATGTATGTACATCTATTACAACAGGCCTTGAAATAAAAAAGTTTTGCTCTGCCAGTCAAAATGTGCTATATCAAACAATTTGTGCCAGACATTAAAGAAAATGTTTCTGTCATGCAATTAAATAAATATGTATACAATTTTGGTATGTTTTTTAATTTAATATTTATTTTAACCCAATTTATGAGATATAACCTAAAACAATTAATCAATTTTACAAGTTAAAATATGTCCTGACAATTAAATTTGAATGCCAAATCTTTTAAAATGACAAATTTGCATTAGGTAATGTCTGTGACTAGCTGCTTATTTCCAGACCTCTTTTAGTGTATATATGCCACTATGGTTGATACATAATATAAAATTAACCAAACATTAATGCATATCAAGTACTTTATATACATAAACTTATTCTATTTAATATATGTAACATTATCAGTAAATCACCATTTTTATGGAGACTTACAAGAATTAATACGATGTACAGTATATACCATGTTCTTCAAAGTTCAAATATCAGTATCTTAACACATAAGCTTTCTAAACAAGATCAAATGAGCATTTTAGAAAAGATACTGGGTACACAACCAAAAGATACCCTAAATGCAATTTGTATTTATAACAGAAAAGAATGCCACACTAATGGTGCAAATATGTAAACCAAAAGTAAACTGCAGAATGAAGTAATGCAGTATACAAATTTGTAATTATAACTAACGTAATTGTATTACGTTAGTTTAAATTACATACAAATATTATTCATCAAATATGATACTTTTCTAAATGTTTATTACTAATAATATTAGGTCTATACAAAATGACGTGGCTCGCACATATGTGAGCGATAGCCTTACAGCCTAATATATTTTCCACAAATCCAAAATTCTTGTCCAAAACACCATACAAAAGTATATTGTTTAATCACACTTAAAAAAACTAATAGCTAAAAGCAAACCACACTAATATACAGCTTGTGGCACTTCAAGGTTCTTCAAGTGGACCTTCTTTCTATGCTTAAGCAAACAAGTTGATGTTTTGAAGGCCTTGTCACAATGCTCACATTTGTATGGTCTTTCATCAGAGTGCATTCTCATGTGTCGCTTTAGATCATATACTATGACAAAACATTTTGCACACACGGGACACTGGAAGTTTCGAACAGAATCATGCAGAAGCTTGTGTCGTTTTAGTGAGTATCCAAATGAGAATGCCTTTCCACAAATCTCGCACACGTGATCCTTGCGACCCGTGTGAACCACTGCATGGCTATCAAGATAATTTTTAGTGTAACAAACCAAATTACAATGCTGACACTTTATCTGCCGTTTCTTACGCTCCTCCTCACTGCTGTGATATCGGATAAAATGATTGTCAAACCCTGTTCTTGTCGCATATGATTTTGAGCAGGCCAAGCATACAAACTGCTCTCGAGGAGCTGTATGTATTTTGACATGCTTAACATAATTAGATTTTTGTTTGAAAGTTTTTCCACAGACATTGCAAGAATAGGGATCTCCAACTGAATGTATTTTTTTGTGGTAATTCAGACTTGATATTGTAGGGCAACGTTTGCCACAGAAATCGCACATGTGAGGCTTGTAACTGAAATGAGTGAACTTATGAAGTCTAAGAGTAGAATTCCTGCTAAATGCCTTTCCACACATGTCACACTGAAATGGCATAAGACCAAAAGGAACTGTTTTGTGACCAACAACAGGTGACTTTTGAGTAAATGCTTTATCAAATTCATCATCAGGTGTTTCACCATTCTGTTCCAAATCTTCCAACAATAAATCATCATTATTGCTTTGGTTTGTACTATCTCTGACAATTTTGAAGTGTGTAAGCTTGTGTGTTTTCAAAGAGTACTTATTTGTAAATGACTTCTGACACAAATTACAAGAGAATGGCTTTTCACCAGTATGTGTCAGTTTGTGACGGACAAGAGTACTGTGCTTCGCAAACTTTCGACCACACAAGTCGCATATATACTTGTAAGCCTTAGGACCCAAGTGCAGTCTTTTGTGAGTAAGCATGGACGATCTCTCAGTAAAATTCTTTCCACACTGAGTACACAAATATGGCTGCATGCCTACGTGAGTCAGATAGTGGACTTTTAGGTCCTCTGTTGTATCAAAATGGAGATCGCAAAACCTACAATCATAGTCAGGAATAGTTTTTTCATCATGGTTTGCCTCATCACATTTCGATTCTGACGGGCTATCACTTTGATCATCTGATGATTGCTGTTCTTCATTAGTGTTATCTGGGGACGGAACTTCAGACGTGCTGGGCTTTGCTTCTGTATCTTTGTCTATTGAAGAACCATCTTTTTCAGACTGAACTAAACTCCACGGTTTTGTACCAGTATGGGGACAATTGTGATCAAGAAGAGTGGTATGCTTTGCAAACCTTCTATTACACAAGCCACATACAAATTTATAAGCTTGAGGTCCTGGGTGCACATTTTTGTCATCAGTCAGAATCTCAACCTTGGGATTTGCAGGTTTACATGAATGTGTTTTCAATATATACTTATTCACAAATGATCTCTTGCACACGTCACAAGGAAATGGTTTCTCACCAGTATGGGTAATTTTGTGACGAGTAAGGGAGTTGCGCTTAAAAAACTTTCTACCACACAAGTCACATTCATGTTTGTAAGCTTGAGGACCTAAGTGCAGTTTTTTGTGGGTATTCAGAGAGGATCTTTCGGTAAAATTCTTACCACACTGAGTACACATAAAGGGCTTCAAACCAGAATGGGTCTGGTAATGCGTTCTCAAATCCCCAGGTGTACTGAAATTGAGATCACAAAACTTGCACTGAAATTCAAGTATTGTTATTGTTGTTCCTTCATTATCTGCCCATTCTCCTTTGAACTCTGGTATGTTATCAGTTTGAGAATTTGATTTTTGCTGTTCATTATTAATAACTGATGTGCCAAACTTTGCTTTCAAATCATTCTCAATTTTTAAAATCTCTTTCTGAGCATCAGAAAGAATCTTACGGGAACATTTATGTTCAACAAGAGTGGTCTGTTTTGCAAATTTTCTACCACACAAATGACATACAAATTTGTACTGGTTAGAACTCATTGACAGTTCTTTCTGACTAATCTCAATGACTTCTCTGACGTAAGTAGGCTTACACACATGTGTTTTCAAAATGTAATTATTTATGAATGATTTCTGACATACATCGCAGTGGAATGGTTTAGCACCAGAATGGGTACGTTTATGACGAACAAGTGTGCTGTACCTAGCAAACTTTCTATCACACAACTCGCATACATATTTATAAGCATCTGGACCTAAGTGTAGTCTTTTGTGGCAATGCATAGATGACCTCTCAGTGAAGTTCTTTCCACACTGTGTACACAAGTAGGGCTTTGGACCATAATGAATTCGGTAATGGATTTTTAAGTCCTCCTCTGTATCAAAAGTTTCATCACAAAACTTGCATTCATTTTTTTTCAATGCTTCATATTTTTCCCTCTGAAATTTCAACTCTGCATCTGACTTTATCAATCGGCAATGAAGTGAGGCGAGGCTGGGCTTTGCTTCCATATCTTTGTCCATCTCTGAAACAACAAACACCACCTGTCAAGCATGATTCTGTAGTTAAAATTCACATACCATCAAGAATGATATTGTAGAGTTTACAGTGACAGATACTGTTAAAACTGAAACATGTATTCAATCAAGTATTACAGCCCAAGCCTCTTAAAGGGTTAATAACTTTATTGAATATTTGTTGAACACTGTCTTGTTTTCATGATTGACGTCCAATAGCCGCTAATAAGATTAAAAATCAATGTGCTCTAGAGGCATCGTTAAATAAAACAATCTTTACTTTTTTTTTACTGTCTTGTTTCAGTTTAAACCAATTTTGGACGAAAATGTCAATTTGGTTTAGATATATGAAGATTTCAAGATTAGACAAATGCCGATTTAGTCAGAATGCACAGTACTCAACAGCAGATTTTAAAACATTTGTAAACAATACAATCAACTACATACATACATGTACATACTATCATACTACATAAATGTATAGGTATTTATTTCTATTTCACTTAAGTCAGGTTATGATAATTCATACTTCAGTATATGTACATGTAGAGAAAACACTATACATTGTAATATTACCAAATAATTATTTAAACATACATCATTACATGTCATTGTAATATTGCAACATTTTACAGTCATGTACTTGTACAAGGTATTAAACATGTTATTTTGATTTGGCAGATTCAGAAAACAAAGTGACTATAATGAAGTAGGTATTTCTATCTATATTTTCATTCTATGCCCCAGTACTTGCAAACACTGATCCACAAATGTATATGTGTATGTAGTTTTAACAATAGTAGATTATAATGAACATGGCAAATGGTACAAGCCTGGAAATAAGAGGCTGGTCAAGGACATTGACCAATACAAATTTGTCATTTTGGAAGATTTGAGTCACAAAGTTAATTGTGTCAGTCATTTTGTCTGACACTCTTATTTTAACTCATGGTAAAAATTACTTTTCTGTATAAAGTCTGCTTCATGCAGCTTGTGTCTGTTGAAAACATTGTGAAGAATTAAGATAGTAAAAAGCATGTACCATAAAAACTAAATTGTGTGTTTTGATTAAATCGTTTGTATTAAACTGTATGTCAGGAACATTTTCTTTAATGTCCAGCATGAATTGACTGATGATGGACATTCTAACAGGCAGAGCAAAAATAAGTATTTCCAGGCCTGTGGTACTGTCAGAACTTTGACTTAAACTAAAGTATTTGCAAATACTGGGGGATGTCATAAAACAGTTTGAACTCCGAAATAAGACTAAAGATTTGGTGTCTTTCTTGCACCAGTTATTTTGTTTCAGAATGGAAAAAAAAAAAACGACATAAGCAAATGCACATTCAAAAAATACCTACCTCAATGTCAACACTTTGTTTTCTAAATCAGGCAAAAGACGTAACTTTTGTGACGTAGGTAGATACATGTAGGCGTTGTATCGTTAGCTATTCTTTTCTTTTCCTTGTTAATCAAACAATACACACTAAATGTAGTGTAGAACCATTATGACCAATACACATTTACAGCAACAATAAAATATTTTTTCTATATGTCAACGATTTTGTAAGTGATGACTGATCAATAAACTCTTGTCATTGCCATGAATAATACAATTAAAAACTACATACATTATAAATCTGATACCAATATATTTTGCAGGACAGAAACAACCCCTGAAATTGCCCACAGCAATCAGCAAAACCGTAAAGATTTTCATTTTATGTGGTATTTTTTTTGCTGCAGATTAATTTTTTTTCTTTTTTCACAATGTATCTTTTTCTTATTTTTAAAAATAAAGTATACTTTATGTTTCTCCACAGCATTTATTTTGCCATGGACCTTTTCTTAATCGCAGGGGTTACAGAAAGTAGCACTGACCCACTCATCTCAGGCAAGCAGAGATCACCAGGGAATGATGTAAATGATGCTAGTAGTTATTTTGTTGACACAAATCACATTTCTTTCATTTATTATTGATATACATTTCATTACAAGCTAAAAGATATGTTAGGGTCTGTTTGTTCCTTGAACAGGGTACATATACACATACATGTGTACACATGTTCTTTGAAAAGTTTAATTTTATGTTTATCTTCTCAAGATAGGCCATATATATATATATATATATATACTGAAGGGAAAAAGAAATACAGCATAACATAATATGCTCCTATTTTTTAACTGCGTGGCGTTTAGGAAAACTGGGCAGATGAGTGGCTTGGTCAGTATGCACTAAAATCGGTGTCTAAAGTTACTCCCATGAAAGGTATTATATGACATAGTGAAAGTGATAAAAAGCAAATAACAAGTGCAGAATAATGATAACAAGTTCGTCAACACATCATGTCATACCACTTTAAACTCTTGAGGTATACGCATCGCTTTCCACTATTTAAAGTCAATTTGAATCTCTTGTCATCATGCCACGGCTGACGGAAGTTCAGAGGGGTCAGACTATTGCATTGCTAATGCAAGGTCGAAGGCAAAAACAAATTGCTTTGCAATCTGGTGTGAATGTTTCCACCATAGAGCAGAGTGTATTGTTCGTCGTCTGAGAAATACTGGAAGGGTTGCCGACCGTCCACGCGTTACGACACCACATCAAGACAGGGCTATTCATCTTGCCCACATGCGTAATTGCCACATTATTGCCACTGAAACCACTTTAACTACAGTAGGCAATCATAATCGCCACATTCACCCAAAAACTGTGAGAAACCGATTGCGCGAGTTTAGTATGTGGGTTCGTCGACCATACATTGGTTTTTCCTCTTACTCGTGCACGTCACATGCGTCGTATGGCTTGGTTGGCGGCACATGGTCCCAGACAATTTTCCAGCAAGATAATGCCCGGCCCCATGTAGCCAGAGTTTGTCAAGATTTTTTTCGCCAATCATAACATTAACCCACTCATTTGGCCTACGTACAGTCCAGATTTGTCCCCAATCGAACATCTGTGGGACGAAATGGACAGGAGAGTCAGAATGCCCCTGCTACTCTCGACCAATTAAGGGCTGGCTTGTTGGAAGAGTGGGATAATATCGCCACGAGAAGGATAAATGCTCTGATAAACTCCATGCACAGGAGAATCAATGCCGTAACAGATGCGCGATGGGGGCATACGAGATATTGACGAGTTAATCATATTGGGGGTACTGTTAAATTGGTTTCAATTACTCATGAACACAATCTAATGAAATTTTAAAAACTTGTTGATTAAATTTGTGTTTTTATCCTTATAATTATATATTAATATTGAAAAAAACATTTGAATAAATAATATTAAATCACCTAAAATGTTGACCCTGCGTTATACACCCACACACACTATTTTGTGTACATGTAAATCTGTCAGTGTAACAGTCTCAGCCAATATTGGGAGTTACTCGGTAGGTTTTTTGTGGGGTCTAGTAACTTTTCTAGGCTACAAGTCCCCAGATGAGTGGAATTATTTTTAATTTCGAACCCTGCTTTGAAAGATATCAAAATACATCTAAAAATCACATTCATGTTGCAAGTAAACATTTTGATAACAGAATCTGACTTCACTTCCCACTAGTTTGAATTTTAATTATTTTTTTGTGTATCATCTTCCTCAAATTTGATGCACTGTTTTCATCTTTGTTGTGCTGTTCTAAGAATTTCCTTATTTTTCACTTTAAAAATCCTCAACTGTTGCAATAGTGTCATCAACTTTTTCAATAATCTTATCCTTCAACTTTGCAAAGAAAATTTGTTCAACTTGTGTACCTGAGCTTCTTGGGTAGACGTGGACATACACATAAACCCTTGTTCTTCAAGGGTATGCACTTCAGTATTTGTTTTACTAACCAGACCAGTCATGTTAACAATTTGACACGTCCACACAATTATGAATTACAAAATTTCAAAGCTTTAAGATGCTTAAATTATACATCACAAATGTGTCACGACTGTTATTTTATCAGATTACAATAATAACAACAATAACACATAAGCAAAGAGGCAGAGCACATTTCAGTTTTGATTACAATAAAAAATAATAATCTTTTTTTAAACGACTATTATATAATGCCCCTCAACCAGGTTGTCAAACTGATACCACAACACATGCACTGGCAATGACAGTCAGCTGATGCAAGTTGTAAATGATGATGATCAGATGTTTACTGGGGATATTCTGTATGAAACATGTATTTTTGGCCATACTTCAACTCCATTCAGAACACCTCTGCTTACGGATGGAATTGGTAACAATATCCAAATGCACAATGCTGGTATCTAAATTGGCTTATTCCAAATTGTTTTGAATTTGACAAGACTTAAGTGGTCAGTAATTTCTAAGAAGAAAATAACACACATAAACAGAGAAACGATTTAAGGTAAATGTAATTACATGTAAATATAATATCTGGTTGATTCAGTAATTTGACATTCTTTTTACCCAGGTGTGCACACCCCAAACACTTGTGAAAATGTTGAACTGGTGAGTATAAAAGTTTATCACCCTCCCAATGGACAACTTCCTTTTTAAATAATTTATATTCTGTTGAATCTAGGAATTCACATCCTCATTTCTAATCTCTTGAATGTAGACCAACTAGGTATTGCATTGTTCCACTGTTTATAAATTAGTATTAATGTAATGCAAATATTTGAATTATTTTGGTTATACATGTAGATTTGTAATTGATCTTTTGAAGTGAGGCTTAT
Organism: Symmetromphalus regularis; assembly: GCA_032355785.1. NCBI lineage: Eukaryota > Metazoa > Mollusca > Gastropoda > Neomphalida > Neomphalidae > Symmetromphalus > Symmetromphalus regularis. The sequence continues at coordinate 13,380 of JAULBS010108841.1, read as the reverse complement.
ATTGTAACAAATAATTGGTTTTGTTTTAAATATTTTTAATTTAACTGATATAAATCAAACAACATCCAATAGAAAATAGATTTACCATGTCAATATAATTATTATATTATTTATTAGCAAATTCTGAATTAGTAGCATGTGACATGAAATTCAAGTAATGGTACAATGGCATGTAAATGCCATTATTTATTCCTTTTACTGTAAAATGAGCATGAACTGCATGCTATACTGATATTTATATTTCTGCACTAGTGGTTACATGCTTCTGCGAACCAAGTTTATGTCAGAATTGCCAATAATAGCCACATATTTCAAAGGGCTAATTAATCACTTGGCACATTGTAAGAAATGCATGACTGACAAACAGATTACAGTCCTCTCCATTATAACTTATAAGTGAATGCTCACTTCACACATTTATGGACTTGAAAATGAAAAGTGGTCTCCTTTCATAATTTCATTTTATTATGCTAAAAGAGAAAATCGACCATTTTGAAACATATTGTCCACAATGGATTGCTTGCCTGCTAATTTCAAATGGAGAGGACTGAATTATTGTGTATTCACATAACTTTAAGATGACAGAATCCAAATTGATTCTGGTATTATCTAATTGAGAAAAACAGAAAAATAAGGCCTAAAGTACATCTATACAGTATGCCACAGCAACTAGGTAACTGCCAGAAGGTGCTCTAAATTTTATCTGCCAGAAGCGGCTATGTGTGATGTACAACAAATTCCTAAAACGTAGCTAATTGAAAACTTACAGTATGATAGAACTATTATACCAAGGGCACATCATCCTATAAATGTCATACTGGGAAGATTTAGTAATAGGGATTTCATGGTATCTTACATGTTGTATATTCTGGCTGGCAAAAGTTAGAGCATCTTTTGAGGTAGACGTACAGTATAACATGGTCAGATCTGTATAAATTGCACAATTGTTCAGCTCTCTTAAATGTACATGTGTGTCAGGTGCAGATATATTAACTTGTAAATCATTTATCACTACCCTCCCAACTTTATACACATCAAATCACTACCAAAAAAAGAAAGAATACGATTAATTCTGAAACAAAAAAAAGAAACGCAAAAAGAATTAATAGAAGTTCAAATCTAAATAAATGGGACATGCATTGGGAATGTGTCATTTTAAAAATGGTCATGATTAATACTATAAGGAAGGAAGATGGAATTAAGTGATTTATCCACTTTGTATCAACTCATTAATGATATGAACAATATCTTTTGGCAATTTTAAATTCAAAACAATATGTGTTTGGATGGTTTGCTTGTGTTATTTATATATCAAAGATGTTGAAATAATTGATTGCCAAGTCATTAATGATGACCATATTCTAGAGTTGACACCGACACAGAATAGTGTTAATCACCTATGCGAATAGCTCCTAAACTAACTCGTCTTGAAGGACAACTAATGCAACTGCAGTGCACCATTTTTAGGCGAGTCCACTAGCGAGTCTAGTCTGATACTCCTAAAAATTATGTCGGACTATTTGTTAAAGGATTTCAGTCTTGACAGTCTCCTAAAATATTTTGATGGTACACATATATTTAATATTTTCAATAGTGTCCTGCACTTTTCAAATTGATAGCAAATAAATGATGGAAAAATGCAGGAAAGAGTGCCCAAGTTACTGCTCTTCCATGCTACCCAAATAACATCCATAACTGATGTACATTTAAGTGTTCTGAATACTGTCAATGTGTCATGTTTTAAAAAACAGATTTGTTTAAAGTGATGATATACTTGATGGAAGATTGGAAGTGTACAAACTATTCTGAGTATTCTGATTTATAATACAAAGTTTGTGATAGAAAGAGAAGTTGAGATTTCAATCAAGTATGATTAAAGGAGTTTCCTTGGTTACGAGTCATTGTACAACAAGTTTTCAAACATTGTGCATCTTGTATTGTTTGCTCCACATATACCTGAAATAACATTTGTTTTTAATTTTTTATGGAAGAAGTTTCAATGATTAAGAAACAACCTTTTTTCAGTATGTACATGTACATGCTACATTATTAAAATTTATGGGGTATTATATTTTTTTTAATGAATTTTATAATGAAATAAAATGTGTTGGTAATTTCAGTGCCTTCAAAAGAACCCGGTAACCGGCGGTAAATCGCCGCATGTAACAGCTTTTGCTGCCACCAACTTTTCATTTCAAAATATGTTTAATAAAATAATCTTGGCCCGCAACTTCTCAAACTAATAAGGGCCCTGTAATGAAGGTTAATGCTTCACTTGATCTAACTAATGGAAATGTCAGACATTATTTCAACCTCTGTATCATCTTTGGTCATATATTATGAACACAACTGTGATGGCAAAAAAAAACCCCATCAATTGGCATTTTATTTCTTAAATTCTTTGGTGTAATATTTGAATTTGAAATTAATCCCATTTCTGTAGACAGAAAATTAAAAAAGGTTCTGCAATTAAAAGAGATCTGACCTTATAAAGAAAACAAATAATATTAATGAAAAATAATAAAACTTACCTGACTCATCCAAAATTGCATCTCTTTCAATTGGGACTCCTCTTTCCAACCTTGATCGATATGGACCACGTTTTTTTCCTGTTCCACTGTTCCGCATACGCCTCTTTGCATTCTTATCTTCGGTATTACTGCCAACAGATACACACCCAGAAGGCAGCAAGACTTCATCAGTCATATCCTCTGGAATATCAGATGCTTGTAAAATCATCGGGGTCATGTCACACTCATTGTCACTGTGTTCAGATGCTGCAGCATCAAAAAATGAATCTTCCATTCCATGCTCAATGTGTTTGGGTGGTGACTGGATTGTAAACTGTGGGATGGTAACAGCATCGGTTGGAAAGGCTGGTGTAGGGTCAGTTTGTGCAGACAAAGCTTGTGAAGTCATATGGTCTAGAGGAAGGGTTTGTGGAATAACTGCGTCTGATGAAACCATTTTTGACACACTGGCTAGGTTCTGTTGAGTCGATGTCAGTTTTGTGCAGTTTGGAGTGGCAACCTGTGTTGAAGGCGTCCGAGTTCCGATTATTTCCTCAAGTTTTGGGAGAGGAGAAAGAGCAATAGGGCTGTTGTAGTCTGCTGCAAATTTCTTGAAGACATCAGACAAGACTATTGTACTGTCAGCATCAAGATCAGCACTATCCAACTTCACATGTACTGATTTGACACTGTAATTAAACAAAATAATTCTTATATAGTCATGGGAAGCAATAGTTAATCAAACCTTCCGAGAGTCATGTGTATCTACAGGTTTCAAAGACTCAACTTTAAAATTTGGTTTGAAATTTATCACATTCAATGAAATTCTGGGTTCACCTAATCCAAATTTTATCCACTAGCCCTTGCTAGAAACTGGATTTTTGGTCTATGCTAGTGGAAAATGTCCAGTTCTATTAATACATATTATGTAGGTCACTAGCCCAAATGTCTTGGAAGGCTAATGACTTTCAAAAATATTTGTCAAACACTGTTAAATTCAAAGATTACTTTATTAACATATTGCGATAAAAGCATTTTAAAATATAGTTGTTGTAGGATACAAGATTATCTAATTACAGCTGACCAAAAAAGTTGGACAATCACAGACACTGTGTAAATTTGTCATTTTAGAACTGAGTCTCAAGTTAACTCTATCGGTCATTTTGTCCGATTTTCTTGTTTCAACACTGAGTGAAAAACCAACAGTTCTAAGTAAAACTGGCCTAATGCAGCTTCTGTACACCCATGCATATATACTGCATCAACGTAGCTACATTAAATGATAAAAAGCATACAGCATAAAAGCTAAGTTGTATGTATTTTTTAAATTGTGTATATTAAATTGTATGACAAGCACAATTTATTTAACGTCTGGTATAAATCAGAGGTTTCCCCAGAGCGTTACGGCAGCACGGCCCGTGCTCCCTTACCTCATCAAGTACGCGCCTTCATGGTTGGTAAGCGCCTTAGCTCAAGTACCGTGTCGGCTTAATTAGCGAAGTGCAAGGTGTGAAAAAACAAAGCTGTAAAACTTAACTGTCTCCAGTACACACTTCCGATTGTTAAAATATCTCCTCAATAATTCAGATGGTGAGAGTCCAATTAATCTTGTTTTAATCGTTGTTCCTTTAGTACGTGCTATTGAATAGATATAAGTAGCTTACAAATATTTTTCAAAGAAAAACTTAAATATATTACAACTGTTATTTTAGAAAATGCTAATTATGATAGTTATGTCTAAACACCCAACTGAGTTAGCTATTTTATTGTATATATAACTCTGACAGGTCACGTTACTAAATTTACCGTAATAAACACGATAAATTATTTTCGTTTTAATTATTCATGTTACCGTTATAGACAATAAATTATTATTAATAAATATTAACGGAAAAAAACTGGTTTCCTTTTTCGTTAACTTCAGAACTTTATAAAAAAAATTGTTAATACTTTTTTTGAACATTACGTTTTTTGTTTTAGGTATGTTTTGCAGTTTATGCCAAACTTAAATAAGATTACTTAGTGGGGGTCACACATGAGGATCTATGATAAATACAAGGGTTAATGTTTTGAAGAAACAATTTATTGATTAGTGGCGGCGAGATAAAGAAGCAAAGATGACCATTTTTAATGAAAATATTAAACTTATACATGTCACACTTTTAGTCTTCCTTTTTTCTGTGATCATATTATCTATGCATGAAAATAGAATTGTGAAAATGTAAGCGCCTTAAACAAATCCTGGGGAAAGGCCTGTAAATTAACTGATGTAAGACATTCTGACTGGCAGATCAAAATTAATTATTTCCAGGGCTGTACATGAATCGTAAAAAGGTAATACAAATATCTGACAATTTTTGTGGGATTCGCCATTCTAGGTAATAGCAATGTTTTTGATTCGTTTTGACTGTATGAGATTCATAAAATTTCATTTCAACTTGTTTCCCAAAATACAAGCCTACTACAGCTGCAAATCAGGTTAACCTGATACATGTATACAAAGTTTGTTAATGTTTTAAATTCAAACCTGATGAAAAAAAGTTTTATGTAAATACATAAAATTTTACAACTGTTAAAGAATTAGTGAAGTGATGGAAAGCCATTTCCATGAGCCTCAGTGGTTCAGCAATAGAATGTCAGACTCTCAAGCTGATGACAGTGGTTCAAAACCCGTATTAGGTTGGCTCACAGTTGATTATGTGTCAAAATAACCAAATGTTTGACATTCAATAGCCTATGAATAATAAATCAATGTGCTCTAATGGTGTCGTTAAACAAACCCCCCCCCTCAAAAAAAAATAAGAATTTTAAAAAAAGCTGTTGTCATTATATAAAATTAAAGCTTCATCTCCCAAATACATTCAGCAAGTCATTTTTCTGCAGACCTTTTCATTTAGCTTGTTTACTGGGAAAGAAAATTTAAAATAATGATTGGTCACACAAAAGATGAATCTCATATTTCTATGCAAAAAAAAATTCCGATTACTACAAATAAATTTATTTACCAATGGTAGAGTTGGAAGAACTGCTCCATCTGCATATTAACGTCAAGACTGGTCTCATACTGAATTGCCTGGAACTGTACAAGGATGTCCTGGCGCACAACAATCACGCAGTTACCACTCTCTGCCATCTTGTAATGGCGAGAAGTCAACTCTTGTATCTAAAAAAACAAACAAATATAACCAAAGTTAGGTTGATAAAAATTTAATACAGCCTAAAAAACATGGTCTGATTTGTGGTTTCGCTCTAACCAGAGGTACATGCACATTTACAAAACTATGGAGGACAATATTTCAAAATCAGAGATACAGTATTAAGCGAAAGGTTGTTGTTGTTTTTTAAACCTGGGTAACAAACTGGTTCTGTTAATTACGATAGATTACATTTTAATCTTACTAACATTATTTTAATTTACTTATTATGCTTGAATAAAATTCCACTAAGGTTTGTCATTTTTAATTTCTGAGTGTAATTGTTCGCCACTTTGTGTGTTCAACCAAAAGTTATAAGTACATAACCGACACACCAACTGAATGGAAGAGTATGTGTAATGCCAACAGACATTACGTCATACCTCTGGGTTTTTCCAAATTCTTATATACATACATATACATCCACCCCTGAAGGAACTTCCATAAACAAAATTATATGGTTTAGAAATTAGAGAGTATTTCAAGTTGTTTAACAGACATTACTAACTCTATTTTTTCTTTTGAGGTCAAAAAATTTGTTAGTTAACTTAAATGTCAACAGTGCCAGAAATTATTCAATGAATAATGTGAGAACAAAAAAATAAGATTACACAAAACCATACATATATATATATATATATATATATATATATATATACATGTTTACGTTTTAAAATTTAATAGTCTCGTAGTTCCTGTAAGGAAAGGCTTATGCAGGGCTCACTATGGGATAAAAATAGCTGTAGTCAAAAAATTAACCAAACAAAATTTTTATTAGCCAAATTCTAAAGTTTTTAGGCAAACATAACTTGGGCTTAAATTATACAACTTTGTTGTCAAGTCCTATTTTTGTACAGAAAATAATAAAGAAATGGTGTTCTTGCTGCTCCATTTAAGGGAGAGTGCCACCCCTTCAGCGTTTTAATGTCACCTTTTGGTTTCTGCCATCCCTACCCTTTGTTTTATGCCCCTCCTGGGATTTTTCTCCATGGACTATTTCCACCTGTATAAATTCGTAAATTCAGTTGCTGGTAATTGACCTCTCTGTTAACCACGCCTCCCACAAGAGAGATAACGGCAAGTTGCTAGGTTAGACAAACATTACTGTAATGGGGGATCAGATACATGGACAAGGTGCGTAATTTAGTAACTGCTTGATCTACCGTCAAACTTTTCTTTGGAATTTTTGACTGAAACGAAACTCTTCTGTTGGGTACACTTCGTTGACAAAATGCTGAATGTTAAAACAATAAAAATATAGTTGGTAGGTATCTGTCTTCAGCGAACTATTTTAACTACAACATATAGGTATATACATTTGTTCCTGATTTTAACATCAGAACACGCAGAGGTGTAAATCCTGGGGATGGGCGAGGGACAATCACCCACTTTTTGGACAGGGTAATGGCTATATAATTATTCCTCCCCACCCCCACTCCCTGCTTCGAAATTTGGAAATTAAAATGCATGTTGTGTTGGTGCCGCCAGGTTGTATAGACCGAAAATTTGAAATTAAAATGCATTAGATTGTTGTAGAGGAATTATCATCTTACAATAGCTTTGCTCCAAAGTAATGTCAAAATGCTGGAAATGGTATTTCAAAAACCTTGAATTTTCAAAAACAATTAAGGGTGGGGGGGGTATCCGCTTACACTCCGGTTCCATACTCACCCCACCCCCACTTCCAGAAGTGAACATGTATATAGATTTTATATTAAAAAGTATTAATATTAACTCATTCATGTTTCAACATTAATTGTTAAATGGGCTTGGAGTGTGTGTGGAGGTGGGTGATAACATTTTTGTTTGTTGTTATGCAGGGACCAAAAAATTGAAATTAAAATGCATTAGACTATTGTAGAGGGGTTATCATCCTACAATAGCTGTATTAATGTTATTAATAATAACTAATTAATGATTCAACATAAATTGTTAAATGGGTTCGGGGCGGGCGTGTGTGGAGGTGGGATGTAAGGTATTTGTTTGCATATTGTGTAGGGCTATTTCAACACTTGCCTTTGTACACAAAAAAAAAAAAAAAATTGCAAATATGATATTTATATTAAGTTATGATAAATATATTTATAAAATAATAACCGCGTACCATAGAAATACATTATACAAATAATTACCTAACACCCCTATGTTTATATGAATTCTGCAGCAAATAAAACATGGCGGTGTGAGTAACGCTGGGTCGAAATATTAAAAAATTACTTTTGTCTGCCGTTTAAACATTATAGAACCAATGGACAAACCAACCTAGATAAAAAATAGGATTTTTTTTTATATTTCGAAACATATCAGCATTAATGAGGTAAGTTATATATTTTGTTTTTTATTCGTCAAAAACCATTTTCCAAGTAGTGCAAACAGACTATAGTGAATTTTTAAGTTGGGCTAGTGAATTTGGAAAATCACATATCCCATGGCTAGTGGATATAAAAAAAATTCTAGAAGCCCTGAGTTAGGTTAGCATCAGTTTTAAATAGCAGCCACATCCAAATAATCTTTCGCTGGAACGACAGACAAAAATAAGAGCCTAAGAGGGGTCTGGGCTGAAATACAGTTGTTTAGGCAGTTCTGGATCAAGTGTTTTTGAACTCGTTCACATGCGATCGTATATCAAATTTTAATTTAATTTTAATACAACAAACAATTACTTACTTTGCTACTATAACAATTAAAACGAATATGTAGTATTAAGTCCTGGTCGATCTTTAAAAATATATATTTTTTGGGGTAGTTGTGAATCATTTGGGTATTTCCGGATCACGCCACCTATCGATGCTTACAAGTAATAAAACAATATTTTTTTCACGGGAACATCTTTGAAAAGGTTTGCAATAAAAAAAATAATTCATTTTAACTGCAGGATTCCGTTCCATAAACAAATACAAAGGCTGCAAGCAATGTTTGTAAATTAGCGTGAGGGCCATTGAAAAATGGAGGAATTTACAAAAAAGCATTGAACACATGGTTTAAAATGTTCATTATGTTGTGATTCGGAACTGGCCAAAAAAAAACCGGTACGATTTCCAGTTGTTTAACATAATATAATTATATTAACAAAAAATCATACTCCGCTAGTTTATTAAGTGCAAAATGTAGTTTATTTGTAGACAATGTTTATTATGAACTGTCACCTGGTGTAACTTTTAAAAACACTTTACGGAAAATGTTGAGTCCCGATTGCGTAACTTCGTTCAGACGACTGTTTTTGAAGTTCGCGTTTATACATTTCTGGTGAAATTTGGATTATTATTTTTTCAGTACAGCTCATTAATAACACGAACTGTAATATAAATATAATAACGTTTTCGATCGGTTATTTATTCGACTTTTATACAAGCTGAAACAGCATTTTGATCCGGAACTGCATAAACAACTGTATTTCCGATATTTTACATGACTGTGACGACGCACTGAAGGATTTAGAAGTGCAACAAATATTTATAATTTAGGTTGTCTGCAAAACAAGAGAAATATCATTTTAGTCCAATGTTAACCATTTTAATTTTTATTATTACTCAAATTTATTAAAAAAAAACGTATGTTTTAAATTTACAATTTCTACGCTCTAAACTAAAGGACAATACATTTGGCCTGTATCTGTAGCAATCAAAGGATTGGAAGCGCCCTCCAAAACGCAACCTCCAAAATATAGCTATTATCGGCTTTTACTCTGGATTAGTAACAAACAAATAATGCACAAACACTAAGACAACATATATTTACAATAAAACTTACTAGTAAACAAAATGGAAGATAGAATAACGATAAATTCTATCGTGGATGATCATGACAAAGTTCGCGTCTTCCGACTCCCGACACAAAGAACGATAACTTTGTACGCCTTTTCCGAATCTATCGTGGTGAGCCAAAAATGTTCGTTTGCATGAAAGAAAAAAAATGAAAAAAAATATAATAATTTAGAAAATAATAATAAAATAAAAGGTAGGGGTGTGGAGAAGAAGAGAAAATAAATAAATTAATTAAATAAAAAATAATATGAAGCAGGCGCGGGCACAGGTTTTAAGGTAGGGGTGGGGCTTGGGTAAATATGTAAAATGTTTTGGTTTCCCATTTTTAAGCCATTTTCCAGCAGTATGCAAGCATTACAGACTAATTATATTATGTGGGGAACCTAAATATATGTATCAATTTATGCTCATTTCCTCTTTTTTATACACTAAGTGAAAAATCGTTTCTTAGAAAAATAAAGGGGGAGGGGGTTAAACCCCCTACCTCTCAGTGTGTCCGCTATTGTGAAGTTAAACCTAACTCTAATTTGATAAATTAATAAAAAATAAAATAAAAAAAAGAATTAAATATTTTTTTTATTAATTTCTAAACAAGAGGTAGGTCTAAAATGTATAAAGGCACCGGAAGGGCGATTACCAGTTATGGGGTTGAGAAAGAGAAAAAAAGAATCCTTTTAAGAACGAGTTTGGAGTAGAAACGGTATATAATGATTTTCCATTTAAACCTGTATGTTAAATTGCCGCTACGAAGTGCATTTTAAATGGAGTGACACTTGAGTAGGCTAACCATATTCTTCCTTCCTGGATTCGACAACAATATGTCAGATGCATAGGGAAGAAACCGAGATACGCAAATCACAAGCACTTGACGTAGGACAATATATCAATTTGAAATATATTTTATTGCATTGATTAGGCACACGTTATCCAACTTATGAGGCCCTCTCCTAATTATCTAATATAAAATAATAATAAAAATAATAGTAGTAGGCCTAGTACTGGCGACAACATTATTTTCCCCCAATTTGACAGTGAAAATTCTAATAAAAAGGAAAATAAAGGTAAGAGATGAGTGCTATAAATATGAGATAAGATAAAGTTTAAGGAATAAAAATAAAATGACAGAACAGTAACAAAAGTTTTTAAAATACTATGTTAATATGTTTATTTTATTATTACTCAAACAACCCAACATTAATGAATGATATTCAGTTGAGAGATTTATCGGATTTTATTATTATTATTATTCAATTAATCAATCAATTAATTATTTATTTATTTATTTCGTTATATTTATCAACATGTTGAAATATCTGTTTATAGGTGTTATCATTTAATAAACGTTTTCCATTTACTAATAACTGCAAATTGACTGGTGGAAATCTCTACAGAATTTAAAAGAATTTGTCTTTATTGCTCTTACAATTTGCATTAAAAACAATAATGGTAACTACTTTCAAAGCGATGTCCACTAATGCATAAAGGATCTGTACTAAGACCAGAACGACATAAATCCCATTCAGAATGTTACATGCATGTCTTAATCTGGTATGTAAAATGTTTTCTTTTCGATTTCAACTGATATAACATACTGGTACTTTTTGAAAATTTGCTGATACTGCCTTTTTAAAAGATGATATTCGTTCACAATTTCGAACTTCTGCTTTCAACAGAAAGAGAACGAAAACAAAATGAAATTCATTACGATAAAAAGTATAAAATGCAAAGCAGTGTTCAGTGGGTGTATGGATGACATGTTTGTAATACGTGAACGCTATATAAATTATAATTATGTTCATACGTACACTATCATGATGTAAAACCTGGTAAACATTTCTAATTTATATACGTATATAGAATTGTATGTGTATAGGCTTACACATTCCATAAACATTTAAGTATATATAATTGCACAGAGGAGGTGATAATACATTCACACACATAATAAAATGCACACTTTTAAAAATATATTTTAACATTATTATATATTTATTAATGTTTATTTATTATTTATTTATATATCAATTTAATTTTAAATTTTAATAAATAATGAAATATTATTATTATTTTAAAATCCTTTTTTTTTACAAGCAAAACTGAAACTTCCAGCCACTTTCTTCGGCATCACCAGCTTTAGACAAGGTCTGGAAAGAAGGAATCAGGTTAAAAATAGTCAAGTAATCCACTGCAATATGTAATTTTTCTTAACAGGCTATGGTATGTGCTGTGTGGGTTTTTAAAAAGTGTAATTAGAATAGCCATTGCTGCCAGTCGAATCGAATGACCTATACCTATTTGGCAATAGTGGGTGCCTTTTATGGACCACGTACGGCAGATACCAGTGTTATATCTGACACACCATGGCCCCTGATTAATGTGCTGCCACGGAGGTGTCGTTAAGAAAAAATACTGCCCTATCTCCAGAATAAATATGGCCCCTAGGTCATATGTAGTTATTTTAAGCATACTAGCAGATTTATTTAATTGATACTAATATGTTTAAATTTAATTGATGATATATTTTATATCAGTGGCATAGCGTGGGTTGCCTGCGAGTGTGGCGCCTCCTAACTCGTGGACCGGTAGCCCTCCCTGGGTATCTTCCACCAGTCCAGTACTGAACCCCTTACCTCCCAAACACATTAGACGTATTGTATTTAAAAAAAATACTTATGTAATTAAAGCACATGCATTTTATGCTAGTATGCTCAAATTTATTTTAAAATCACCGATAAGGATTACACGAGGACAGTATGGCTGTGAGAAAAATATTGTACAATATTACTTGGCAATGTTTATTTGTTACGTCATGTTGAAAAACTGTCCATAGAATGTTCTAACACTGGAAGATGTTATGTGTGAGGAGGTGGGCGCGCATTAAAAAATAAATATTACTACTTTACTTTTTTTATTTTGTAATTTTACGCCCCTAAGAATTTCGCTACGAGGACAACCGCCCATGTCGCCCCGCCCACGCTACGCCACCGTTTTATTTTCAAATATTATCTGGAAGACAGGCACCAATTATATCAGACGCAGTTTTAAAACGTATTCCCCTTTGATATTATAATGCCTGTGGTAGTAAATTACTTTAACTGACAGTACAGTAATTTGTTCTATGCATGTACTTGAACATATGATCTTTTAAGTGCAGTACCTTTCAATACAACTATTTTATTGAGGACCACCGCCTTGTACACCTATTTCCTGACTGATTTCGTTAATCATATTATATTTAAATTGTATTAACTAGATCCTGTATTTTTGAACTACATGTACTCGAAGTTGGATCTATTCCATTGTCACCTTCACAAACGTCTTCCTCGTTATACTGAAGATCCGTGAGAAAAGACTCGAAGAAAAAAATAAAAAGAAGAAAAAAGATAGAAAGTAGCTTTAACGTTATTCAACCATTTACCGTAAACCGTCCTTAAGCTAAGCTATAGGCATACTTGAACCATCTTTATCCACCTGGCTCAAGCAATTTTAACAAATTAACACGTAAATCTGGCGAACTGACCTAAACTGTTTGTACAATTGCTGGTGTTATTCTGTACATTAAACTAAACGTGTGACTTTTATTAAATTGTGTTATCTCGCTTATAGCACATTCGTCCCATTCAATTTTGTGTGCAATGCCTGGGTTTGACAATTTTGCAATCATAACAGACGTGTTTGAAATTTAATTAGATGCAAGGTCATTTCCTTCGCTTTCCATCTACACTATTCCAAACTGACCAACAGTCTTAATTTCTACCAGACCTGGTAGAAAACGATTTATTACGAGTTGACTTATTACAATTTGAAAAAAAGTCGTCCTCTGTAGTTGCTAGTCATCATTAAATAGGATATTAACTGAGAGAGAGAGAGAGAGAGAGAGACAGAGAGAGAGAGAGAGAGAGAGAGAGAGAG
>JAULBS010108830.1:0-15287 GCA_032355785.1 Symmetromphalus regularis | reverse complement strand
AATGCCCTTTTGGAAATATCAAATTTAGCAGTGGATTCCATGGATCCTGGGTCACTTCCATGGTTGGGTTCTGTCAAACCGAAGCATCCAATCAGCTCACCCGTTGCTGCAGAATACATAAAGACACAACTGCATTACTAGTTTTAAAATGTTTTTCAGTTTTTAATAATATATTTACACAATATATATAATCTCATATTTAGATTACCCATTTTGGAACATTCATCTGTTTTTGGTCATCCTAGTGTTTGTATTAACTCAAAATATATTTTATATGAAACAGAAAAGGTATGTGCTATACAATTATGGCCAGTGCCTTTAATACAGATGTATATTTAGAAAAACAAATACCTACCAAGTTTTGGAATGTACTTTTGCTTCTGCTTCTCTGTTCCATATGCAGATATTGGCCATATGACCAGACTTGACTGAACACTCATAGCTGAACGATAACTGCTGTCAATTCTAAAAATAAAATGATAATAATAAATACCTCTTAAAGACTTATTACTTACAATTTTGAAACAGATTCTGTAACAGTTATAATATAGCACCCTAGCTTTTTAAACATTTATCATAAAACAGGTTTTAAATATGCACCATATTAAAGAATTATATGATTGCACATATTATATAAAAATTATATGCATTAAAATTAAATTTAAACAAAAAATATGAATTTAAATGTAATTTAATATGCTTTATTTTGCACTCACCATATAAATGTACAATGACAACATGTGACTCGTTAATTTTCTATATTTTGAACGATGAAAATTTAGTCCTATTTATAGCTGTGGCTTGTCACATTATAAATTCATACTTATTTCTGGTTTGATTTAATTTTTACATTGGAAATGTTCAATGTGTTTGTTTTTATACATTTCTGCAGAAGGGTAACTGCAACAATCAAGATATTTGTTTCTGAGATAAGAGTTTAAAAATTACCTTGTTTTTAGTTCTATTACAAAGTTAACTATGTATAAGCTATGACATCATGAATCTTTTGAAAAGTATTGTCATATTGCAAAACAGCTGCTCTACTCATATTAATAAAATAGCATAGTGAAAAGACATTGGTAAAGTAATGACACCTTCTGAATTGAAGGATAAATAAAATAACCATTACTGCCATAAGGTATCGTCGACATGCTTAGGTCAAATGTTGAACAGACGTATGTGCAGTGGCATGATTTTAGGATTTGAAATCCATCACATCCACTCAAACCTATTCTTCTTTTTTATGTATTAGATCCAGTTCCTTGAAGGAAGATGTTATGTCATACATCATAGACATCCTAATCAACCCCACTCACAAAACATTCTTCACATACACTTGCATGAATATTGCTCAGTAGGCCTCACAGCATTCATTATTTTAACTTAGAACTGCATGATAATATTTTTAATGACACAACTAAAGCACATTGATTTATTAATCACTGGCTACTGGATGTCAAAACTTTTCATAATTTTTACACAGCCAATGTGAGCTAGCCTTCAATGGGTTTTGAACCACTGTCTTCAGCATAAGAGTCAAATGTCTGACCCCTGCCTTTGTATGATAAAAGTCAATATCTTATGACAGTAACCGGTTATTCTCTAATTACAGCACCTCTCCAGCTCTCTTGTAAGGAGTCCATAAGAAACCGACGAAAGACCTGCACATCCATATCCATGGATAGTGGGACCAAGAGCTCCCAGTTCACCCATCTCACGCATTATTGCAGTATCAAAATCTGAAAGACAATTTACACAATAAATATCAGATTTCCTTGGTTAATTAATTAATCTAATAAAAGAAATCATAGTAACTAATAAATATTTAAATTAAAATGTTACATTACAAAACACAGCATTTGTCTGTATTACTCAGGACTAATCAAGAGACAAATCTCAGTCTATAAGTGTCATGACAGTTATTTGGAAATAAAAGTAATTCTTTCTGGTATATTTTATATCTAGACAGCCTATACTTATCTGCCTTTCATGTTGGATATTTTAGTATGAATACATTTACATGTACGTGTAAGGTCTTTTCTAGAAAATATAACTTCAGACACAATTTAACTGATAGAAGCTGACAATTTGAAAACTGACACTATTTAAATCTGGATGATCTGACTTCAGTTCAAAATAGAATGAAAACTCTGCAGGCTTTCAGAAAGGGGGTAATCCAGATGTGATGGGTGAATAGGATTGGGGAAAAAATTGTTAATTTTCACGTCCGTCCACTTACAAAATATATATATATATATATATATTTTTTAAATACAAGAAGGGGATATTGGGGTCAGGACCCCATGGACCCCCCTCTGGATCCACTACTGCTCTGAAATCCTACTTTTGTGCAATTCCAAAAAAATCTCTCTTTGAGATAACAATAAGCTTCAGGCACCAACATCAAACTTAGAAATAAAATTTTCACCTAATAAATTGAAGTCAGAATTATAGTCAGAACTAAACCTAAAACAATATCTGAGTTTGTGTTTGAAACTTGTATTTAAAAAAATCTAAAATCTTGTTTACATTCATTTCTGTTGGCCTCCAGAATTCTTGGCATCAGTTTGCTGGTACAATATGACCGGAACTGATCTCTGACAATAATCTCCTCTTCCGTCAACAGACTCTCCATATTCAAAGCATCGTGCCAATTAAATGTAGCTGAAAATTTAAATATGTCATCACTTGATAAACGCAAGCTTGTAAGAGACATTTGTGACAAAATCACAATTAATAGTTCAACCAATAGAGAATAATCTTACTTTTTAATAGAATTTCTACAATGTAATCAAGGGTTACAGAAATTACATAAAACATTTCTGATTTTTCAATATTAATAAAATGTTTGATTATGATTTTCTCAAAATATTTTCATTTCAGATTTCACTTTCAACCGTTTATTTCTTAACTGCCAATGTAACATTCAAGTTTGGAAATAATTATTTTTCTTCTTCCAGTCAAAATATGAATTTGTGCTGGACATTAAAGAAAATGTTCTGTAATATAAATTTGATACATATAATTAAAACATTATTTAATTCACCCCAATTTGTTTATTTACAAGCTACATTAAATGGATCTAAAATAGAAATGTTGATTTTCTTTAAAAACACAGATATTTCAATTTTTTACATTCAAAATGACCAACAAAATTAACTTAGAAACTGCATGTTTTTCAACCTTTGCAAAATTACCATCTATTCATAAAAGCTTCTTGTTATATATATATATATACCTCATGTTGCATTTGTAAACAGGTCAAATCATTTTGAACTTACCTTGTTTGTCTTGACCACTTGATTCTAGATCTTGTTAAGGAATAAACTTCAAACATACATATACAAGTTCTTGAAAGGCATACTTATTCTAGTACTCTTAGTACCATACACATGTACATTAACAAAACATCATTAATGAATAGTGCTTGAGATTTTCAGGTCAGGGTTTGGGATAAGAATAAAGCTGTTAACTTCGGTTATATCAAGACTATATTTTTTGGTCTTAAATATAGGGCATAGCAGGTACATTATTTGCAAGATTTTTTAATTCTTATTATTATTATTACACACCCACACCACACACCAAAATATTGCCTGTTTTCCAGCACAATAAGAAATAGTTCATATTTCTTTAGAGATGTTAATGACAATGGACTATATTCTGCATCAATGGTCACATCTTAAAGCATACCACTACATATCACTGCACACCACACATTATATGAAGATTTTTTTTTAAACATTTTAATTTTTGGCAATTTTCTGAAAAATTCTGTCAATTTTCTAAGATATTTTGACAAATTATTTCAATGATTGATGTACTGAACTAGTCCATTATATGTTACCTCCACCCAACCTCAACAGCCAAGTGTAAATAAATTATTTCAGCTATTTTTAACTCTTTTTTCTAGATATTTAACTTACATATAAATTTATATTTAAATGAAATTAAAAAAAAAGTATCACACATTTATTAAATGTTTTAATGTATATTAAATCTTATATTTAACAAATATAAATGTATGTATGTGTTACATTTAATAAATGTTTAAGCATAAACAAGTCTATAATCCATATTTTAAACTGATTTACATCTAAGTTCATTATATTTTTAAATATCTTTTTAAACATTTTTATAAAACCCCATATTTTAAAATAAAATAACAAAATATAAACAATTTACTTCTGATCTGAAACTGTATTGCCATCTTGTATCTCTAATCACATGAATGCCATGTTCTCTAATACCCTTGTCAAAAAATATACATCCCTTAAACATTTTTTAAAGATCAAGGGAAAAGTAACCAATTTCACATCTGCAATACTGAATATATATTACAAATTAATTCATAAATAATTTGGTTGAATAAAATAATTTAATTATGTTTTAAAATGAAAATAAAAAGGTATCAAAATATAACTACATTCAACAGTTGTCAGTAGTATTCAACAGTTGTCAGTAGTTATCAGTAATGTCTTTACATCAGAGGTGCCCAATTTTCCCAATCCATGCTGCTTTTAAATGCATTACGAGATTGACAACTATTCAGAAACATTGAAAATAATGGTGTCGATTGCATGTTGGGAACATCTTAATACTCAATTTTGTTTTTTAAATACATACTGTTGGCTACATGTTGAAGCCATATCACTCTCAGTTACAAATATCACTGGTGCCTCTGACGTTACAGTTTCCGTTCCAACCAGTGATTCACAACTGGTTCAACAAAGGCCTGTTTGTGGGACGGCGAATATAAAAGACCTCATGCAGCTTATCGGAAATAGTAGCCTATGTGGCAGCAGCAGGTTTCCTCTACATATGTCAGAATGACCATATATGATTGACGTCCAATAGCCAATGATAAGATAAAAATCAGTGTGCTCTAGAGGCGCCATTAAATAAAACAAACTTTCCTTTTTTTTACTGACTTTACAGATATGTGCAAAACATCTCTGCCATTTCCGGTAATATTCGCATCTATTTTATCGTTTTTGTTTTAATAAATAATTTTTTGCATTGATGATAAATATATTTATAAAATAATAACAGCGTACCATAAAAATACATTATACAAATAATTACCTAACATCCCCAATCTATATTGATTTGTCCGACATCTGCAAAATGGAAGTCAAATTAACGCCTGCTCGAAATGTAAAATATTTACTTTTGACTGCCGTTTAAACATTGTAGAACCAATGGACAAACCTACACAAAAAATAGGACATTTTTTTAATTTCGAAAATATCAACATTAATGAGGTAAGTTATATATTTTATTTTTTATTTGTCATAAACCATGTTCCAAGTACTAGTAGCGCAGACTATAAGTCACCCAAAGACACACTTCCCTAAAAGTATTAACACATTTATCAGAGCGATATAGTCACTGTGGTTAAACAAACCATCACAAACAAGGTTTATCAACTGTCACTAAATTAAAGAAGCATAAACATTTAATCAAAACACTGAAGTAATTAAAATCGCACAATCACTGTGACTGTGACAAACTTCAGGATACGCGTGTCTGTTCCTTGCAGTCTTTTAAAGGATGACGTTGTTGATGCCAGAGCTTTTCTTAAATGATTCAATCGAAAATGTCTTGATAAAGACATATTAACAGGTTAAATGACAAAACGGCTTAATGACAAACTCAAACAATATTACTAAACAACTTCGGACATGTGTCCTTTGCTAAAATTGACGTTTTCAGCAGACGGTTCAACAGCCTCAATTATTTTAACTTTGCCCAATGCTCTCCTTCTTAGCCAAATAGTTTGCACAAGTCCGTGTTTATAGAGACTATATCTGGATAAACCGTTTTTCAGTGGTTTTTTGTAGTACACTAAAAAATATATATATCCTAAGTGAACGAAAAATGTGTTGCGCAGTCTATCACACCGATTCTAAAATCATAATAAATGAAATAAACATTCAAAAAAATATATTAAAATTTATTTAACAATCAATTTTTTTTATGAGGGACAAAAAATTACGCTTCACTAACGTTAAAAAATCATTATTGTTTTTTATTTTATTTTTGAGCCTAACTATATCCAAGTAGGGTCTGTTATTTATACCTTTTCATTTCTCCATAAAATTTGTGATTCAAAGGTTTAAGTACAGGGGATTTAAAGGCGGGGGTCAAAAATACTGCTAAGAAATTTAATATTGATAGAGGCACTATTTAAACCTTTTTTAAACCCACCACCATCTTTTAAGACTCATAGTGGTTGCACACACACTTTCAGTGGCGGATCTAGACGAGGGCAACACCCTAAATTTTGGGATTTAAAAAATATATATATATTTTTTTAATTACCGGTATTATTATATTTGTTTTTGAACGTTAAATAATCTTCGGATTCTTTAGGGTCCGCCCTAAAAGGATTTTTTTTGATCAGCTACTGATTTTAATGAGATCTTAAATTACTTCCGATTATTGGTGTAACAAAGTTTTTATTTTGTGGGGTTGGGGGAATAGTGGGTATATGCAGCATATTGTCCTAGCCATACAACTCGGTGGTCTGCCTATCCAAGATAGGGCCAGAGATTAATGTATGAGAGCACAAACGTCAAAGGATTTGTGGTGGTGGTTTGGGGAGTCTGGTCCACACACACACACACACACACATACGCACTCACAGACACACACATAGAGGCATTTTAATTTCAGTTTATATATATATATATATATATATATATATATAAGGCTTTTCATTTGACATCCCCTCCCCATCTCCTTCATCAAAATTCCTGGAGAAGAAATCAGCTGTCTCCACATAAGCTGGGGGCTGTATTAATATCAAAGAGATCACATTATGCACAATAGTAAACAAAGTATGGGAAAAACTTAAATTATTATTGTTTTGGGGTCCTGAGTCAAGATTGTATTTTTAGCATATTAATAATTGCTTCAAGGAAAAGGTGTGTGTGGTTTGAGCCCTAAAATTCTCCTTGCACATGCATAAATCCCGGACAGGACACGTCCCACCCCCCTCTTTTTGGATACGAGGGATGCTTATATAATTATCCCCACCCACTGTTTGCTTGGAAAAACTGAAATTAAAATGCCTAAATAATAATCTTTACCAGTATTTCTCTTTGTTGTATCAATCTAACACTTAACCATGTTGCCTTAGTGCAAATATAGTCATACCGAAGTACACAAGTGGTCTATAATGGCGTCAAACTTGGGAGGGGAGATGGGAATACAGTGGGATGTTCCGTCTCCCCACCCCACCCCACTTTCAGGAACAGAGTTTCGCTCTTGTGTACATACACCAGCAAGGTGGGATCCAAAAAAACTCCATTTAAGATGGAAATTTTGTTAGAATAGCAGACTCATTCTCACCAAAGGGTGCCAAACGGTGTCACCAAGGTTTCCATCACCAAAGACAATACAATACATAAATAAATGGTATTTCTTTGTTCACGGTGGTAACGGATGACCTTTGATAGCATTTTAAGCAGGGTTTTAGCATTGTAGAAGGCATAAAAAACAAAAAATTACCAACTTTTTATCATTCTTGGAAGTGTTTATTTAGTGTGTTTAATAAAATTAATTTATTTTACCTGTTTTTAAAAACATCACTGACAGATCGGGAGTGGGTGGAGATGTACAGTTATTCATTGCTACACGTTTTGTAAAGTTTCCTGGCTTTGTCATATATACTAGGGTTGTACGTATGTACTGGAAATTTTGGACTTCGTGAGATTTGTAAAAAATAATTAAAATTTTTCTATTTGTACATAGCATACGCAATGATGTAGGGAAATCCTGAAAACACACATTTTATGTGTTAAAATTAGGCGTGAGGGTCTAAAAATTCTTTTATATGAAAAGAAAAATGTCGCTAGTGAACAATGCCATACAAAATAACATACCAGTATGCTACACTTGAACTTTATTCATTTCTGCAGGTGACTGTTGAAATTTACACATTTAATCAATATTTTCTAAAATTATTGTTACAACCAGTAGAAATATTCATGCAAACAGAGGTCACTCCAGTTGTTTATTTAATAGTCACTTCCTTATGTGTAGATTTGCCTTGGAAGTAGAGCATCAGTCTGAGGTGTCAATGGTCAAAGGATCGATACCACTCAGCAGTACTACTAAGAAACAATGATATTTTTTGTTGCACATGTCCTCATATTTTACTTTATCATTAGCATGTTGTGTGGTTTCATTGTTGTTTGTAAATGACCGATATTCTAATTTGATTTAAATGAATAATAAATGATGATTTCCTCCGATTGCAAGGACTTTAATGTTTGCTAAACATATTTAATTAAGTACATGTTTAACACATAAGCACTGATTCATATGTTAAACACTTGGCTATTTTGTCTGCGTACAAGATTTAATTTCTATTTGACACAATATTAAATATTGTTTGACAGTGGCTTTATTTTCCAATTCACACTTTAGGATGGAATTTTTCTAATGACGTAAATGAAGAACATTCCTTTTTGAATCTTATCTGTTGCAAAGCTGAATTAAGTGTTTCAAGTGTCCCACACAGTGGAAATGTCAATAAATATTATAGTCTCTGCAAGTTGTTTTTATTTGTCTAATCTACACACAGGGTTATCATAAACCATCTGTAGATTGACCTTGGGTCCAATAAGATCACGAATATTGTTGATTCCATACTTAATCATCGTTGGTCTGAAACAAAACAAAAAGTAGACAATTATCTACAAATATAAGATATTTGAAAATACATAATTATTATAAAAGCACATACCTAAATAATAGCAGAATATAATATATATTTTACACCAAATTATTTTTTCTCAGTTGTAACTATGATTTGAACAAAGAAGTACATATGTATGATTAATGCATAAATAATAAACAACATCCTACAGTGTACTATTTCATACTTTAACTTTGCAGACATTCTTGAGAAATTACTAAAATGCAACTTTTAAAATTTAATTAGGAGTTATATGCTAAAATGTTTGAAGAGATGTGATTAAGTAAACAAAGCCAAACTTTACCTTTCTGCTGATAATCCCCATGCAATCACCACAATGTCTTCCGGCAGTCCCATTGGTAACAACATCTCAGGTCGAAACACTCCAGAATTACCTATCTCTACCCACTTGCCAAGTCCTGAAATATTTTACATGTGATAACATATACTACATACTCTCACATTATACAGACCTGGAATATTTTACATGTGATAAACGTATACTACATACTCTCACATTATATTGTACAGACCTAGAATATTTTACATGTGATAAACCCATACTACATACTCTCACATTATACAGACCTAGAATATTTTACATGTGATAAACATATACTACATACTCTCACATTATACTGTACAGACTTATAATATTTTACATTTGATAAAACATATACTACATACTCTTACATTATACTGTACAGACCTAGAATATTTTACATGTGATAAACATATACTACATATTCTCACATTATACAGACCTGGAATATTTTACATGAGATAAACATATACTACATACTTTCACATTATACAGACCTGGAATATTTTACATGTCATAAAACACATACTACATACTCTCACATAAATACAGATTAGCAGCAATATAATATTCGAACGTGACCACTGGGTTTCAACATTAATATGGATCAAAGTTTCTGATTCCAATTGTAAAATATTCTCAGGTAATAAAACTTTTGTTTACTAGTTTAGACAAAACATTATTTACCCTGTCTAACTTAAAATAATTAAATTAAATAAAGACAAGAATTCTGTAGAATTAAATGTTTCCCTAAAGATACCTTGTGGGTAAATATGCACACTAGTAACACACAGCTCTGTAGAACAAGTCCGACAACAAATCATGAACCCTTTTAATCTGGGTTAAACAAAATACCTTCATGGTATCCAAAAATCTCCATGCTTGGTTCTGTGTAAGGGTTATATGCTGGCTTGAAGCGCAACTTGTAAATACCTTACAAAAATAAACATTTCAGTAATTAAAAAATATGTCACGTAAGTTTTCACAAATAAAATTAAACAATATATATGTATACAATATTATATCTGTTGTTAAAATATAAGGCAACTGTTATACTTGAAGACAAGGACTGGGGTGTGGAGTTGTATAGAACGAACTGACAAATAAAGTGGGCAGGTGCAGTTACGATGGTGAGAAAGACAGACATCAAAGTGTAATTAAAAAAGGAATGACGGGATTTGTTGTTACCCAAAAGAACATAAACAAATTATAATTATTGTGCAAATACTTTTAGGTTTTATATCTGTACATACCTAGTTTTTTGAAAAATTCTTTAATGACCCCCATCAGATCTCCCAATGTTAGCAGACGGTCAGCTATTAGACCTTCAATTTGGTGAAATTCTGCTAAATGAGTTGCATCAAGATTTTCATTCCTGAACACACGGTCAATAGAAAAGTACTTCACAGGCCTGAACTCTTTCTAAAATAAACAATAAAATGAACTTAAAAGTTTCATCAAAACAAAAAAATTGACTATTTCAGCATTTTAATTAATAATGTCTCAACAGAAATTTGTTTTAGTTTGCAGCAACACAAAGAATAATTATGCAATATAAAAATTATAATGACTGAACACAAATATAATAATGGTAATATTTTTTACGATTTACTCACTGATATACAGTTCACCATCATATAAAACAGGGATCCTCATAGATATCTCAAATCAGTCTGATGCTGAAATTTGATGAGTTCCACACTTAGCAAAAACCATAGCAGTTTTTTAAACATGGCAAAAAGTGTAAGTGAAGAACTCATTGAGCTACTTTATGAAAACTTGACAATTAGAGAAATAGGAAGGTTTATAAGTTCAAAGTGATGTTTTGGCTTCATTTATCTGGTTAAGGAAGGCAGTCTACTTTGACCTTTACCTGTTGTGCTAGTTTGTACAACATCCGTGCACTGACTGCTGTTGTGTGAGTCCTCATTATGTTTTTTTCTGCTTCTTCCAGTTTCCAGTCATAATGATAACTGCAATTGATGTACATACATGTTAACTCCCTATTACAGAAAATCCCTCATTATGGAGTAGATTTGGGAAGGAATGGAGACAACTGAATCCACATTGAATCCTCCTATAAATATTATGAATTAAAATTTCAAGGTTATTAGAGTAAAATGAAGTAAAGAAATGTAATAAAAATCTGATGGTTAACGAGTTCAGTGGTAAAAATTATATTTACATTATTATGGTCATATTTCAGGCAAATGCTGCAGCTAAGCAAATGCATTAGAGCTCATCAAGATATTAGGAGATGATATCCCACTCCCTTTACCAACACAATTTTCTTCTAAGCAATTGAGAATGTGAGGAACAGATTCAAATACCCCTGTGAGCCATGTCCTCCCTCTGAATGCATTTTCTTCACTCGCTCTAAGTAGTCCATTGGGAATGCATGTGCACTAGCTGGGTCTGTAAAAAATGTATAAAGTTTGCTTTATTTTACGCGTCTCTAGAGCACATTGGTTTTTATCATATTATCGCCTATTGGACATCAGTCATATGGTCATTCTGACATTTTATTTAGAGGAAACCCGCTGCTGCCACTTAGACTACTCTTTCTGACAAGCAGCAAGGGGTCTTTTATATGCACTGTCCCACAGACAGGACTGCACATACCATGGCATTTGATGAACCAGTTATGGAGCATTGGTTGGAATGGAAAATAGCCCTAACTGCACATGGGTCCAGTGAGAAGGATAGATCCAAACACTGACAGGTTCACAGGCGAACACTCTACCATTTGAGCTACACCCTGCTCCAATACAAAATGTATATACTAATGTAAAGAAACAAGGGAATATATAAACACCAACAGCAAGTCATTAACAGGAATAGCAGGTCAAAATTAAATTAAAGGAGACTATTATCTCTGTGAGGCCACAAAGACCCAATTGTGAACAAAACTGTAACAATATTTATACAATTTTTAATGGGACTCATCCCTAAGATCATTTTGCACATTTATGTTCGATGTATTTTTAACAATGATTTTAAGAAAATGTATCATTTCCATTAAATGTGCAAATTAAATTGTAAAATTGAAACATCCTATATCTAGCTAACATTTACTGAGTAGGTGCCCGTCTGACAACTCTTCAAAGATAAGTGAATAAATATGTACCAGATATGAAGAATGTATCATGGGCATCTCTAGCGGGATGCTGCTGTGGCTGGAACAAAGCATCAAAATTCCAGAAGCTGCTCTCTATGAAATTGTTTGTTGGCATCTCGGAGAATCTACAGAGGTAAAAATTTATAAGAAAAGAGGTAAACATAGTTAAGAACATAACATGACAGTATACTTTAAAGGCATAGTCCCATTGAATTTAAGGGACTTTTGGCTCTAAATATTTATTACGAATGAAATTTACATGCATTTGTTATACTAGATCTCATTTTCATCTCGCAAAACATTTTAACTGAACAATGCATAGAGAATTCCATGTCGAGTCGATCAATTTTTTTCACATTTAAAATTGTGGGGCGAAATAAATGGGTACGAAATGTTTTTGCAGCTATAAAAATATTCAGAAATTTTTAAATAATGGCTAACAGGGGAATCCTTGTCACGTCACTAGAAATATATACATCACACCTTCAATGGGAAAAAACTTTATTTCTATTTCAATTTATTTGTCAGTGAGCATAATTTAGTATCATTTTTTAAATATTGATAATAAGTGAGATGCAATGGTTATGTAGGTAGTTTAATGACGTATTTGTATGGACAAATCAAATGTTTATATTTAAAATTAATTCTTTGTTTGGAAATTAATTAGGACAAGGGTCCGTGGGAATATGTGTTTAAGGGAAACAATGACATACATGAATACATTTTGTTTAAAGAGGAGCAATGTTCCAGCTAATAAACACTTCTTTTAATTTATTTTAAATAAAAAATATACAACTAACCTTCTTTTTTTTTTAACTTGCCTAGTGGGCTGCCATTCCAAAATGCAGCAGTCACGGCATAAGATATTCTTAGGAATGGACAAGTAGAACTTACAGGGAATAGTTTATTTTATTCTTTCTAACGCAAATTGGTCAAGAATGATTATTCTCCTAAAAATAATAACACTGAATAGTAACATTCTGAATATCTGACATAGGATAAACCATTGATAAATTATACTTGACAATAAAAGATGTAATAAAATTATGAAAAAGACTTGTTGCTTACCCCATTTCGAGAAAGATTTGCCTGAACTGAGCTCGAACTTTAAGCAATGGGTGTAGATGCCCACAAGGTGGTGGTACTCCAAGTGCATTGAAATTATACGTCTTGAACTGAAGATTTTTCCACGAACCACTGAAAAGATAACACAACACATATGTCAAGCTCACAGTGCATAAAGTTGGAAGTAAAAAATATGTATACTCGTAACCTACTGTATAAATGAATATTATGAGATAAATATATTATTAATATTATGGTATGTTTGTTTAACCAACCCTTATATAAAAAAACATACTGGCTATTTGTGGCATCAAAGAATTTCTGTTTCCAGAAAGGCAATATAATTCTATCTATCCATGTTAATTATTATAATTATAAAATAAAATGCATGTCAAATAACATACAATATGAAAAGTCATACAATTTCATATTCACTTTTCCCACATAAGTTCATTTTTCAATGCCTTTTAGTGGTAATGTATTATATCAAATTGTTCTGGATATGTTAAAAATTGCTCTTTTGGTATAATCAAATTATCTGAAGACCGTATTTTACAGTATCACCTTACCTTGATATCATCTCAGCTGTAAGATCTATTTGTGGCTTAGAGATGGACGTTGTAAAGTTTTCTCCTTTTGATATGAAATAACTGGTGAGTTTTCTGTAAAATAAAGCATAAATCAATTTCTGACCAGGTGGTAATAAGAATATTACAAATTTTGAGTTTTGTATCAGGTCACAACAGCATATGGCTTTTTCAGAAAGGATAACAATGTAGGGTAGTTGTTTTTGAAAATTTCAGTTATGGAACTAAATATAGCCAAGTAGTATAACTCCTGGCTGAAGTTTGATGATCATCAGACTGATCCTTATTAATGGGCACATTGGTCTATTTCCCATTACTTGTAGTGATCCGTGACTGGTATATCAAAGGCTATGGTACTTGCTTGTCCTGTTAATGGAAAAGTATATATATAAAATACCACTTGATATCAACTGAAAAGTGCTGCCATGTATTTAATATGTTTGAAATAACAGGTAATAATTAAACAGTATGCTGGGGTGTCATTAAACAGCTTTAAACACCTGATGGAATAGGAAACAAACTAAAGTTTGTTTTATTTAACAACGACTCAAGAGCAGATTGATTTTCATCTTATCATCGACTATTGGACGTCAAACATATGGTCATTCTGATATATTTCTTTAAATGAAACCTAGTACTGCCACATAGGCTACTCTTTCTGATAAGCAGCAAGGGGTCTTTTACATGCGTTTTCCAACAGAGAGGACAGCACACACCACGGCCTTTGATAAACCATTTGTGGTTCACTGGTGGGAATAGGAAATATTCCAACAGGTCTACTGTGTGGAATTAACACTTACACTTCTGTAATGAGCTTTCGTTTCTTGTACTCTGTTCTTTGTGGATCTGATACATCTTCCAAACCAAGTTTTTGTATTTTCACAAGACTTTGCTGTACAAGATCATCTATATTTTCAACCTGTTAAAACACAAAGTACAGACATACTATTTAAATTCAATTACAAAGCATGTTCCTTTACCCATAACATTAATATATGAGTTGGAAATTTATTTTAAAAATGAACTGTCCCAGGATAAGAGAGATTTGCATTCTCACTTGCCCACCCAAACAAAATGATTTCTTCAAAAGTAAATAAACAGATAATACATACATGTGTATATCCACCATTAAAAAAACCTTTTTACATTTAAATAGCTTCTGAGACATATTTCTTTTTTACACTGAATGCAAAATTCATATTTTATAAATAACAGAATTAAATTTCATAATTTAATACTTTTTCCATTATTTAATTGTTTACTTCCCACAAACAAGTTTGATGTTGCAGACTGAGAGGTTCACCTACATTATTTACAAAAAGCCTTAACCATCACAATGTAGCCAAATTTCAAATCTGACCAGTTACCATGTGGGCTCAAATATACGGTGCAAGATATTTTTGATAATTGTACAGTGTGCAGATTGCTTCTACGGCTACCGATTGGCTGGCTTTAAAAAGATGAGATTTGATTGGCTGCCGGAACTAC
>JAULBS010108819.1:0-15289 GCA_032355785.1 Symmetromphalus regularis | reverse complement strand
ATATATACCACCTGCTTTGCAATTTTTGAAAAAAGCTACTGATCTAATTTTTTTTTTTGCTTGGTCTTATTCTAAATTTTATGGACTGAATCTGACAAGACATGTTTGAAATACATATTAATATATATATATATAAATGAAATACATGTGTTTGATATACATTTGATATGTTGTTTTTAATGTCTAAATCATGTTTAACATATACATGTATGTATGCACATGGACTCAGAAATTGTTAAGTAGATGTTTATAATGTCTATTACTGTTTATTATTTGAATATAAAGTTGAACATTCTATCTTTGAAAGTATATGTTGATCTTGGCCAAACTTCCATACAAATTAGTTAAGTTGGACTTTAAAAATTCAAACTTCTGTCAATCAAAAACCTCAATTTCTTAAGTAATTATATGGTTCCAACAGTAATTGAGTTGTCCTTTGAATAATGGATCATTAGCTGTGTGGAACAAAACATAGTTTTCTCATCTATCGATACCAACTGGTGTTTTTTAACCATGTTTACATAACATGTAATTTGACTTGTACAATGAGAACACATACTAGCTTCAAGGAAAAACAGCAGCTGTGACTCACAGCATGAAGAAATGTTTGTTGTTGCTCACCATTTGCTTATTTATCAAATTATTTCTGAAATCCATAAAATTAGACAACTCATTCCTTTGCTTTCTTTTTCTACATGTATGTTTTAATAAAAATATGTGTCAAATAACAAATTTTAAAGTGATTCATTTGTTGCATGACAAAACATAAATTATTATCACATAGATTTTATACTTAAACTATTTCACAGACCCATTTTATAATGAGTTATCAAAGTTTTGATGCGAAGCAGTCAAATACAATCAAAATATCTATATGCTACCTTTATTTTGTAACTTTTAAACATGTTTAGTGTAAATATACAACAGACAGAACTATTATAATTATAAACATTGTGTTAGATGTTGAACATTTTAAAATGAGATTCTTACCATCTCGAGGTGGGGCAGCAGCTGAAGTGACACATTTACCAGAATCGCACCATTGAAAGAAGAGAAGCAATACTCATTTCACAAGCAGAGAAGGGACAATAAGAATTAATGAACCACTGTAATACTAGTAATACAGTACTTAGGCCCACTTTACATTAATGTGATTTAGCGCACTTTTCCTACTTGCGTTTCTGAGCACGTTGAAATGTGCGTTTCCATATCTGCGTTTTCGCAAGCTGATTCCTGTACACAATGTAAAGTCGGGCAATAGTCTTTCATTATGGAATTTGGCCTGGTGTTGTATTTATACAGAAACAAATGACGATGCATTCGTATGATAGTGCCAATGGACATACCAGCGGTGAAGTCATAGGTACTGGGTACAGGAACACAGGGAATTTTACCACCTTGTCAAGGAATAGGAAATTAATTCAGAGATACATCATGAATACTACAGAATGTCTCCCGATTCAATTTTCACAATATTTGTTTAACAATAATTAACTTATTTTAAGTAAATATCAATTTCAGCATTATAACGTCACCGAGTGGAAACTCGTGTTGAGAAATCGCTCATCGATCGACTTTTTTCAGCACACTGAATACCCATGCGCGGAAACATTACTATGCATATGCATCATATCGATAAAATTGTGCGCGGAAACACGCTCTAAATCGCTTTAATGGAAAGTGGGCATTAGCTTTTAAAAAATAAGTGGTTTGGGTATATAAATGAGTGCACAAAATGTTGGGGTGTCAACTTTTAATAAATGGCAGTAATAATAAACAAGACCATTATCAAGTTTCATTCACTGTGCATGTGGTTTTTTGTGGATGACCTTTGATGGTCAACTTAGTCAAAAAAGGTAAGCCTATGTAAAACCCTTTTATTTCTATGAATTTTCATTGAAAATATATAAAAAATTTAAATAAATGGGAGCAAAACAACCCATTTAATTTTTATTTATTCATTATTGAACTTTTTGGCAGCCATTTTAATAACCATAGCAACAAGGGATCTTTTATACACATTTCCAACAGACAGGACAGGACAGAACATACAGCATTTATTACACCAGTTGGTTGGAACAAGAAATGTTTTAGATGGAAAAACATTAAAATGAATAATAGAGTTATGAGATAACATTACTTTGCGGTCTCCACACGAGGTTCCCTTGGAGGCGTGAAGTTCAATACAATACTGATTGTTGTTAGGATCATTGCAAGACATGCGACGACAAATATCCACGACATTTCCAAATTCTTTTCCCTAAATATCACAAAATAAAAATTCTAGTGAGCATATACAATTTCAGAACTGTTTTTGTCTAAACAAAATCTCAGAATAAACTAACCAATAAAATGAAAATCGATATATATATTTTTTTTTCCTTTTCTTTTTTAATACAGGGTATGAAATTGTCATATAATTATATATAATTATATAATTGGTTTATATTATGGTCTAACTGGAAATGTAACTAACCCTCTGTGCATGTTTAGAATTTTTATCAACCTGTGACTAATTTTGCCATAGTGTGACCGTGGCTTAACTGCGAATATACTCTAGTGGCAACATCTGGTACACTCACATCAACAATTTTAATCATATCCAGCAGCTGATGTGATAAAATTGTTATTGATATCTTCTTGCTTGGGGGCATTACAGATTTATCGATAAAGTTTGACAAAGAAATACGTTTTGAGATTACAATCATCATCACTAGAGTTAAGGTAAGCAAATCTTTGTTATGCATTGTTGAACAGACTAATGGACTTGAATAGACTGAGAAAAACTCCATATCAAATAACTAAGATATTCAAGCACAAATCTAGGGTTTGAAAAGGGAGTCCACTTCATATCTTCAGTAAGGTTTTTTCTACTAGATACATTTTAAAAATATTTTTAATATCGGAGGTAGTTCAGTAGCAGATCCAGAGGAGGCCTGAGGCCTCCCTTTTCAAGAATTATTTATTTTATAAAAATATATTTTCCGGGTGAAAGGATGTGAAACTTAAACATTTTCCCCAGTCCTGTTCACCCATCACATTTGGACTCACCTACCCTTTCAGAAATCCTGCAACCGCACCTGTAGTTTGATACTATTTATTTAATGACCTCCCAGTACAAAATTAAACAGTGGCTATACAACCAAATTATAATAGGGAAAAAATTAAAACTGGAGCCCAAAAGAGTTTGAGGTGTCTGGTGTGAATCTGGACCCCATGGACCCTGCTCTGGATCTGGCTTCCTCTTTGAAATTTATATCTTTAGAAAGCTTTTGTGAAAAAAAATGGGATTACTTCTTAAAGATTTATATCTATAATAAATATAAATTAAAAAAATCAAAGGACTGAATTTAAATAAAGAAGCTTGGTTTTGTTAAAACACGGATGTTTAAAGCATTGTAATGGTGTATAGTTACATGTGTGTAAGAAAAACAGGCTTGTAAATTTAGCTCATAATAAAAAATGTTTCACCAACTGACTTACCCTACAGTAGAATGATTGGTTACCATATATATGCTGACATGTTTTATCAGGGCCATACAGCTGTCCTGGCTGCAGTCCGGATATATCAACCACATTTTGTGTCTTGACTATTAACTGCTCTAGACATGTACGGCCATGTCTGAAAATATTAAAAATATATGCATTCAGGGATTAGTGGCAGAGCCAGAAAATCCTCAGATTCTTTAACGTTAAAAAATAATAATAATTTTTTAAATGTTATTTAAATCGCATAGTTTGAGGGGGAGGGGCAGGGGGAGCCTGAAGCCCCCACCTAGATCTGCACATTTTGATTATTCCATTAACACTGTGATAGTAATGTTAATGTAATAGATCACTAAGTAAGATAATCATTTAAAAGTTTCATGGAACTGGTATGGTCAGTCCAGCCATTGCCATATCAATAATTTTTCTTAATTTTTTCATCATCCCTTAAAACAGCTGAAAATCATCATATAAAAATGGTTGATTGTGCGATGCTGAGGTTAGGAAATCACATTTCAAACCATTTAAATTTCCCTATGATTGTCCTAAATAACTTAAGCAAGGATTTACAAAATTAAAGACAAAACAAAATTTCTCCTGATACTAAAAATATTTAACTTTTTTATCACTAAATTTACTCGAACGTTATTCACAAGAAACCATGTGCACAGCGAATGAAACTGATAATAGTATTATACAATTTTTTAATGTTTTAATCACAGGTGACTTCTGTACACTGAGTACAATCAATCCAGAGATACATACAAAATTATGCATTAAATTTAATAACAATTTGACAAAACTGCACTTTTTGGGTTTGATCCAACAATATCTATTGGTCTTTAATTAATTTTGTTGACTATACATGAATAGTAACTTACTGTGTTTGAAGAGTTCTGTCTATAAAGTCCTTAATTTCAGTAATACTACAGGCGGAGAACAACCAGGGATTAAATTTGTTGGCTTCAGTTTCTGTGCTGGATTTAGCAGCCATCATATATCTGTCGTGATTGTGACATGAGTTATCTCCATCATGAATAGCTCCTAAACTGAAACATCCAAACATTAAGTTTTTCTTTATAGTGGTATAGTCAGTCATTTCTGTGTTGTACCGTTATTTCCTGGGTATTGCCCGCTACACTCGATAGTCCGCAGATACCTATATTTATGTTTCTGCATAATAAAATTCTCAGATAGCCCGCTCCCGCAGATAATTCGCAGACTATCTGCAT
Organism: Symmetromphalus regularis; assembly: GCA_032355785.1. Taxonomy (NCBI): domain Eukaryota; kingdom Metazoa; phylum Mollusca; class Gastropoda; order Neomphalida; family Neomphalidae; genus Symmetromphalus; species Symmetromphalus regularis. Next base: position 10,571 of record JAULBS010108819.1, on the reverse strand, counting down.
GTAATTCAGTTGTTTTTATTGTAATTTCCTCCTTGCTGCTGTCATTACGACTGGGTTGTTTTCATTGTAATTTCTTCCTTGCTTCTTTAACTGCGACTCAGTAAATCTCATAAAATTTCATTCTGGATGTTTAGATCACAGTTTGTCAGTCATTAATTTCTGTGTTGTAGGTGCATTGTAGAAATGTGAAATCAGAATTTAAACCCTACACAAATCTACATTCTTTTCAGTCTAGACTTACTTAGAGTTGATTTATAAACAGTGATAATTTTAATATAACCTTTCAAAGAATTGATTGAAAAAAATATAAGTATTTCCACCAACGAGTGTGATTTTCTTTTTGCTTTGTTCAACTGTTGTATGGTCGTTTGGTGAAAGGTGCAAATAGGTTTTTGACAAGTAACATCTTAACCTTATTGTTATTAGATATTGTTTCTCTTCTATATATTGATAATGTAGGTATGTTTTAATCACCCAGGTGGAGAACAAAAATGAAAAAAATCTAAATCATACAAAGTGGTCAATTTTCTTTTAAAAATGATAAAGTGGAACATGTAGTCAAAACAGGATAGTAGGCTCAACATTTAAAGATATGTGCTTATTAGCAAAATTATAAAAATTGTGTCGGGTGTTTTCTTCTTCTTATTATTTTTTTAATTTAAATATAAAATTGTGATTTATTAATTTATTTATTTAACGACCCCCCAGCATAAAAGTAGACATCGGCTATTGGGGGTTGTGATTTAATAAAGTGAGACAATAGAGACAATATAATATTCATAATATTGAAAAATCTTCACCACAGAACATCACAGTAACATATTGATTGTTAAATACAATGGATTGATTATTTGACCTCACCTGTGTCCCAGTTCATGGGCAGCAGTATGCATGCTTGAAAATCCACCTGAATCTTCCACAACTGATACACTTAGCCCGGTCTTGCTACACGTTGAATTCACATATGCCTTGCCTGATATACAAGTAAGCAACTTTATTATTACAATTTCAGTGAAATTTTACTCTCTGTATTTGTTTGCTGTAATTTCAGGTTTAGAACAGAAAAAAACATCATAAAGTAATAATTTGACTAATGATTTCATTTCATACAGACTTAGATACAATAATAGATTTACATCATCAGGTTGTCACTGACAACTTGTGTGTGCCCCTAACCACTCTTGCTATCTCACCAACACACCAATGCATATCTACATATATACATGTAAGTTATAATTACCGTTTGTAAAATACTACTATTTAATATATATAATTATATGAATAATGTCTTTAATTTGGGGAGCAGGATGTAGCTCAAATGGTAGAGTGTCTGCATGTGAAGCTGTCGGTCGTCGGATCGATCCTTCTCAGAGGACCCATTTGCAATTTGGGCTATATTCTGTTCCAACCAGTGGTCCACAACTGGTTCATAAAAGGCTGTGGTATGTTCTGTCCTGTCAGTGGGACAGTGCATTAAAAAAAAAAAAACCTAAAAAAAGAGTAGCCTATGTGGTGGAGGTGGGTTTCCTCTAAATACATATGTCAGAATGACCATATGATTGACGTCCAATAGCCGATGATAATATAAAAATCAATGTACTCTAGAGGCGTCGTTAAATAAAAACAAACTTTACTTCATTTTCTGATATTTCCTGTTCCTTTTATTTAATTGCACTCCACCACTCTCCATCCCATCCACTGTCCTAGAGTTGGTATCAAAGGCTGTGGTCAGTGCTTTTCTGTCTGTTGTATATACAAAAATACTTTGCTTTTAATAAAAAGTTTAGCGGTTTTCCTCTGATGAACTACCAAATGTTTGACATCCAACAGCAGATGACTATTAAACAGGGTCGGCGCCCCCTTTTTGCGACAATAGGCACCCTAAAATATATGATTTATTTGTTCCATATCTGTCATGTAACTTGTGTTATTTATATAACACATCCTGTAGCTTTTAAGGATTTGCATTTGGTACATTTATTGACTACGTTGTAGGCGCTTTTCAAATGACTGGTGGTGTCCCTATTCAGTCTCCCCCAACCCCTCTCCAATATTTAAACGGCTGCGCCGGCCTTGATAAATCAATGTGCTCAAAAGATGTCGTTAAACTTGCAAATAAAACCCATAAACAAAAACAATTAGATACAGAATATCGGGCGTTTGTGTCTTACATCGCGCGTGAAGCGTATCATTGACATTGTACGTTGTAAACATCGACAGATCGTCACTGTACGGTAGAACTTGAAACAGTGTAGACAAGGCGATAGAACCATAAAGAGTAACTGTACGCAGTAGAACTGGAAATAGTGTCACTGAACGGAGTAAAACTGGAAATGGTGTCACTGTACGTTGTAGAACCAGAAAGTCTATGTACGTTGTGGAACCAATAGTCACTGTACGTGTTAGAACTTGCTGAAACAACTGCTACCAGTTTTGTTTCCCCGGCTTCTTTTCTGCGCGTGTAAATAGGGAAACGCCGGAAAGACTACATACACTAAGTGCAGTGGAATCAGCGTCGAAGGATCGGGTTACCATCCAACATCTCCCTCGGTGTGGCTGCATCTCGAGAAACCCAGCACTCAACATTGTTTGTGTGGATTACCATTCAGTCGGTATATACCATGGGCCCGCTTCAAAACAATGGGAAAAAAGAATAGCAAATTAAAGCCTGAACAAATCGAAGAACTTAAGAGATCCACATACTGTGAGTATTAGCTAACACCTTTTAGTTTGGTTCAGTAACACAACGTGTAGGAAATGGAAGAATATTTATAGAATACGGGTCATTTCCTTTAACTGGGTTGCCATGCAGACGAAGTGGGGGGAAAAGTAGCGTTTTGTAGGTTTTTCTTTACGAGCGAGTCTTGTGAAACGATGTGTTTATTTGCAGATTTTATTATTGTGTTCTGTGTACCGTTGTCTTGGTTTCTAGAAGTTTGTAAGCTGCTGTCGGATAACAGCTGATAAGTGGTAAAAATAAACCGTGCATTCCCCTCATTCTCGTCTTAATAGCTCGTCTTGGCATGTTGATGACACGGAGGTCCTGCCTGCTATCTATGTTTTTCCTTTAGGTTAAAACATACCATATATTTACGTGAATAAAGTGAAGTTTGGTTTATTTAATGACGCCTCTAGAGTACATTGATTTGTATCTTATCATCGGCCATTGGACGTCAATCATATGGTCATTCTGACATATTAATTTAGAGGAAACCGCTGCCACCACATAGGCTACTCTTTCCGATAAGCAGAAAGGGGTCTTTTATATGCTATATCCCACAGACAGGACAGGACAGCACATACCACGACCTTTGATAAACTATTTGTGGACCACAGATTGGAACGGAAAATAGCCCAAACCGCAAATGGGTCTGCTGAGAAGGGTCGATCCGACGAACAACCGCTTCACAGGCGGACCCGCTATCGTTTGAGCAATATCTCGCTCCCCATATTTATGTGAAAATCTCATTTCTTAAAGTTAAAGGCATAGTCCCAAGGAATTTAAGGGGCTTTGTGGTCTAAATATTGATTACGAATGAAACTTACATGTATTTGTTATACTAGATCTCGTTTTATTATCACGCAAGATATTTTAACTGAACCATGGTATAGGAAATTCTATGTCGAGTCGATCGATTTTTTTCATTAAAATATTCATAAGTTTTAAAATAACGGCTGACGGAGAAATACCCGTAGCGTGACACGAAGTATATACGTCAAACCTCCAACGAAAAAAAGCCCACCGTTATTTGTTTCCCCGAACTATTTGTCCGTGAGCATAATTCATTATCATTTTTAAAATATTGATTCTAAGCGAGATGCTGTGATTATGTAAGTAGTTTAATTAATTATTTCTTTAGACAAACCAAATGTTTATATTTAAAATTAATTTTTTGTTTGTAAATTAATTAGGTCAAGTGTCCTTGGGAGTATGCGTTTAAATAGAGACTTTACAAGATGGATGTCTAAGGGAGTTCTTTGGCCACTTAAATTATTTGACATCCTAAACGTTTTTAATACTTTATATGTGTGTGCATGCGTGTGTGCGTGCGTGTGTGTGTGTGTTAGTGTAGGTGTATGTATGTTATATGTATACATGTATGTATGTATGTATATTATTATTTTTTATGTTTATGATCCGTACACAGCTGTTTGAACAATCAATAACAGTGAGGTATATTCTCTATTCACGGCAGACGGCCATATATTCCGAAAATCTGTTACTTCGACAGTTAGGTTCATGCGAACTTTTCTCGCCTTACAAGCATACTTATAATCTGTATTTTATATTATGTGGTTCTGTTTGCCGTTAAAGTGATGCATGAGTAATGTATACAGAGGCGGTTATAGAATTAAGGGGGTCAGTAATATACATAACTTCCTTGTATCCGCCATCGATCTACTTCAATTATAAAATATCGTTTATTTCTTGTGTAAATTTCATGAATGCATTTTTGCAAACTTATATGTAAATGTATTTGTTGCCTTTCACTGACGTAGCCAGACCGAGACTATGGGTCAGTGCCCCCTCCTTTCCCTCCCCTACCTCCCAACCATATCTTTTTTTTTCTCTCGCCACCTTTTATACTTGCTTGTCTTGTAATTTTGTCAGTGCTTTCTGTGCATTTGTTGAGAATATAAAATACTGGCCACGCCATTGTAGCCTTTTATTTTCATTTAGCGTCCATTTTAAATTGAAAAATAATATATAGGCCCACATCAGATTGTAATAGTGTTTTTCTGCATTTTATTCTAAAAAATTGTAAACTATATGATGATGCGAAGAAGTTTTCATCACCTAAAAATAAACAAAACCAACAAAAAAAACCTTTGTATAGAACCTTTGCATAGAACACCAAAGATGGGCAATTCACCATCTGCTTTATCTAGTGTATGACAGATATATATCATAGGGTGATTAGTTTCAGTGGGCGTAAGCAATCAATTAATAAATACAGCATGTCTTAAAATCAACCAGTTTTATATCTACCTATATTTTTATTGACGTTTCTGTTTCATTAATTAATGTGCACTTAAACGCATATTCCCACGGAACCTTGATCTAATTAATTTCCAAACAAAGAATTAATTTTAAATATAAACATTTGATTTGTCTATAGAAATATTTCATTCAGCTATTTATATAACCACCGCATTTCGCTTATTATCAATATTTTAAAAATAATAAGGAATTATGTTCACAGACAAATAAATAGAAAAATTTACGAGTTTTTGCTGTTGAAGGTGTGACGTATATATTTCGAGTCACGTGACGGGTATTCCCTCTATAGACGTTATTTTAAGAATTCTGAATATTTTTGTAGCTGCAAAAACGTTTCGTACCCTTTATTTCGCTCCACGAGGAGTTCCGATCTTGAAATTTAATTTGTGTAATGTGAAAAAAATTGATGGATTCGATATAGAATTCCCTATAACATGGTTCATTTAAAATGTCTTGCGTGATATGAAAACGAGATCCAGTATAACAAATGCATGTAAGTTTCATTCGTAATCAATATTTAGAGCACAAAGTCCCTTAAATTCTGTGGGACTATGCCTTTAACTTCATTTTCTACGATAACTTTAAAAGTCTAGGCACCAAACAAATAGCCGAGGTCAGTATTGAGAACTATGTCACCTGAAATAGGAAGATGGGAAAATATTTTACATGAAAACAGAAAATGTATTTATTGTACTACAAATGATGTTGGTGATGAATTTATTTATTTATTTGTACTGAATTTACAAATGAAAGACATAAATATATTCATAAATATTATATCACAAGACCAAATGTATATAAATTTAAACAGCTTTTTAATTGTAAAAAAAAAAAAAAATTGGGACTCTCAGAAAACTATGTAAATTTATATCTGTCATAAATAAACAGTTCTGTTCCTCCTAAGACTTCTACGATGTACATAATTATTATTTTGTTAATTATTACTGTAATTTTGACGCGGTTTATATTATATGTGAATATATATTCGAATGATGGCCACGAGCGTAATAAAGTTCTGGGCCCAGTTGTTCAAAACATTGTTAAGGTAACAATGGGGTATATGAATATTTCTCTTTAAAATATCTTCATAGAAAGTTCAAATATACTTCTGATTTGATTATTTATGGATATCTTAGGCTATAATAATCAAAGTTTCAACATATCTCTTCAATAACTGTTTGCAATGATTTATAATTTGGTTTTGAAATATTCAAGTAACCTGTGTTTAGCTTAACCTTGCTTTGAACAACTGGGTCATGGTGTTTTGTGACTCGTGGTCTTTAGAGTAAACTTGTTACTGCCAAATTGGCTTCTCTTTCCTATTAGCAGCAAGGGATCTTTTATATGACCTTTTACATATAGGACAGTAAATACCATGGCCTTTGATAATCCAGTTGTGGACCACTGGTCGGTGTAAATGGCATACCTAGTGAGCCTTGCAGAACACTTACTCTGAGTTGAGCTGGTATTAAGATTTAAAATCCTATGACTCGACAGAGATTTGAACTGGTATTCCAATTTAAAATCCTATGACTCGACTGACATTTGAACTGGTATCGAGATTTAAAATCCTATGACTCAACAGATTTGAAATGTTATTGGGATTTTAAATCCTATGACTCGACTAACATTTGAACTGGTATTGAGATTTTAAATCCTATGACTTGACTGACATTTGAACTGGTATTGAGATTTAAAATCCTATGACTCGACAGAGATTTGAACTGGTATAGAGATTTAAAATACTATGACTCGACAGATTTGAACTGGTATCGAGATTTAAAATCCTATGACTCGACTGAGATTTGAACTGGTATCGAGATTTAAAATCCTATGACTTGACAGAGATTTGAACTGGTATCGAGATTTAAAATCCTATGACTTGACAGATTTGAACTGGTATCGAGATTTAAAATCCTATGACTCAACAGAGATTTGAACTGGTATCCAAATTTAAAATCATGTGACTCGACCTAGATTTGATCCCAACCAGGAGTCCACTGGAGTCGGTTGTACATGCATGTATATCTGATGTAGGAAAACAAAGAGGACAGCACTACCTCTGCATCAAGGTTCCACTGGACAAAATAAAATCATATTGATGACCATAGTAGCATTTCTTAAAAGAAACAGAGTGACATTTCAAACCACTGGGCCAGTATACACACATACATGTATTGTGTAGTACCTACCACTGAACATTACTTAACAAAACTATACTGTCACATATCAGTTATACAACATACAGGATGTTTATACTGACAATCCTTTGATTTACACAAAATGTCAAATTGCACCTTCATTATCAACAAGTACATGTACCAAATGTCACTGGGGTAATAACTGTTCTACTAAAAAAAGATAATGAAGTTACAGGGTATATCACATGTATTTTCACAAATAACCACTGTCACATATAATATCAACCAATTACAGCTGTAGTTACATTTACTCTGTATTGATTTGACGGTTAACCTCAAACAAACATGATTTGGTGCAATGCAACCTCAACATGTCTGCTGACAACATTGTTCTCTTAGTGACAGAAAAGCACAACTCAAGGGATGCAACTCATCAAATACAAAATATTTCAACTCCAGGCTGTATTATTATTATTTGTTTAATTCCCTCCTCTAAGGACAAAAATAAATATTGACTATTGAAGGAGGGGTGGGCGGGGGATGGGGTGGGGGGTCATACTGTTATTTCACTTATTAATGAATAACCGGAATACCAGATCCAAACACAGTTAATGAGCAAATTTTTCCCCTGATTGGGAATCCCTCTCTAAACTGAATGCTGTGAGACTGAAAACTTTTTTGCCATGTCAGACAAAATGTCAGATGTAAAAGAACTTTACGTCTGACATTTTAGTCATGTCTGATACAAACCTTTTCCATACTGCTGTAATAAAAATAAAAAATGAAATAAGCATAAAACGTTCTGTTTTCATGATTCTTTTAATTTCATCTGGGTGCTCGAAAAATGCATTTATTTCTTAACAATAGTGCACATATGATGAATCTTACAAACAAAACAAACATTAAAATACTAGTACATGGTAATCGCTCATCTTATTTTATTAAAAACTACTAAAAACAACACAAGACAAACTTACGACATCGGAACATAATAAAAGTGTAATTACAAATGTTTACTAAAGCACTAGACCGGCAAACTGCCAGCCATGTGATGATACCCTTACATGTTATGTGTTCACTTTTGTCATTTGAAAATTAACCCATGGTCAAACATGATGGCCATCATAACAATAACGATAACGAAGGTTGGTCATTTCATTGATTCCCTTCAAATTTTCATGTTTTTGGGGGATTATGTTATGTCGGACATAATGTCCACTGTTTAAGCGTAGAACGTCGTTCATTTGTTTGTTTTCATGGCAAAGTCTGATGAGCAGACGTTCTTTCGACTACACCGTGACTGTAAGCCAAATATAGCTCATGCTGGAATGGTCAGAAGTCTCACCCTAAGATGGAAATACGTAGAACACTGTACTTACTTGTATGTGTGGATGCAGAAATATTGGAAAGATATTTGAAAGATTTTTTGATGCATGAATAATGGATAATCCATCTATCATCTGCACTACAGATTATATATATTATATGTATATTGGAAAGTTAATGATTTCGATTAACCCAGCTGAAACAGTTATTTTTCTCACATAGCAAACCATGATTACGTGCTGCACAAAACTGATATAGATCAAGAAACACAAATTATTTCACACCATTGTTTTTCTTACACATACTGCACAATATAAACATTATACTGCTGAGGTTCCCAACCTTTTTTTTGTTCAGTTTACCTCTGGCAACTTTTCAAAAGTACATTTACCCTCACCCTATTTTGCTCAATAATTTGAGTTTACAAGTCTACCATAATAAAGCAACTGACAAAAGGAATTTTTAAAATATTATTTTTAACATTATTTTTAATTTTAAGTTGAAATAATGCTTTTTAACTCATTTATCATTTAGGAACAACTAATGATGAAAGGATACCGGTATACCAGAATCAAACATAGTCAATGAGCAAATTTACTCCAGGTTGGGAATACCGTTATATCGGTGTATATATTATTATATATGCATAGGCCTATATCTGTGACAATATTATGAACATAGTTGTATCATTCACACACCTCTTATACAGATCTACCTGCAAACATGTGAGTGACATAGATATCTGTTGTTAACAACAGGAAGGAAGTTCCTTGCACTGTTTAAAACTGCCCTCTTGTGGACAAAACTGAAATCCAAGGGAGGTAAAAAGGAGTCAAGCTCTCCATAAGTCTGATTTGTGACATTCAATTTTTGGAGATGGCATAAATATTAAAAAACAAACATATCATTTGCACCTTATATAATATGCACAATATAATGAAACAATTGTATATTCTAGTTGATAAGAAAATCATTTGATCTACAATGTACAAATGTAGGTAGTGATAACAAAAAGGAATTTATCTACAACTGCATGTAATGGAAGTCAAAATTGCATAACTTAAGTGATATATGTGTAAACCGTTGGTTACCAAGTTGTAGAATGCTGGACTCTTAAATTGATAACAGTGGATCAAAACCCATTGGAGGCTGACTCACACTTGACTATGTGTCAAAATAACAAAATGATTGACATCCAAAAGCCGATGATTAATAAATCAATTGTCTCAAGTGGGGTCATTAAAGAAAATAATCCAAAACAATTTATTTTAAATTTAAATGACATTTACATGCGTACATATATTTATTATATATATCACAGAAATTATTAACAATATCATACAGATAAAGCTAAAATATTCTTTAAAAAATCAGCTCTCAAACTTATCATCGAATAATGCAATAATTAATAATTAAATAAGGGTTTCTTTTGTTTATCGACACCACAAGAGTTATTTTGACACGCAATCAAGTATGAGCCAGCTTTCTATAGGTTTTGAACCACTGTCTTCAGCTTGAGAGTCCAACGGCCTACTGAGATTCAAATCAGGGTCACAAACAACATCTAAAGGCTATGGATTAAATTGCTTGAACGGTCCTCCTTAGAAAGTAATGTTAGGAACCATGTGATTCACGCTATTCTTAATAGACATGAACTCTTATATATTATGTGGTCACCATAGGCAACCAGGTGATTATTTTAACTGGTGAAAATTTAAAAAGTATCAACTCTGTACGTTTTTATTTATATGCACTGCATTGCATTGCTGTATTGAATGCATAGTTTGTGAACATGATAAAATTATTAAGCTGTTGTTCACTACACATAGCTACATGTAGCTGTGCTACTTTCTCTGTCTAGCCAATAACAAGAGCTCTGTTTAAGTAGGTCAGCTAATACATGCACATTATAAAGGAGCCATGGCTACATCATAAAAGGTCTAGATGCCAAATAAAGAATGAAACAAAATTAATTGGATGTCATATGCAGTTACCACACACAAAGTAAAGTTTGTTTTATTTAATGACGCCTCTAGAGCACATTGATTTTTTAATCTTATCAGCGGCTATTGGACGTCAATCATATGGTCATTCTGACATAT
>JAULBS010108808.1:0-15291 GCA_032355785.1 Symmetromphalus regularis | reverse complement strand
GTGTGGACTTAGCCTCCCACAGAGTGTGGACTTAGCCTTCCACAAAGACTGGTCTCAGTCTTTCACAACGTGTGGACTTAGCCTCCCACAGAGTGTGGACTTAGCCTTCTACAAAGTCTGATCTCAGTCTTTCACAAAGTGTGGACTTAGCCTCCCACAGAGTGTGGACTTAGCCTTCTACAAAGTCTGGTCTCAGTCTTTCACAAGGTGTGGACTTGGCCTTCCACAAAGTCAGGACAGTCTTACACAAAGTCTGGACTTTGCCTTTCACAGTCTGGATTTAGCATTTCACTGAGTCTGGACTTAGCCTTCCACAAAGTCTGGAGTTTAATGTCTATGCTAATAAAATTGAACACAGACGATTTCACTAAGTACGAACTTCAAAACATTTTATAAACACTAGCCCAACTTTGACACCATGCTTGTAAAACTTTTGAATTTAGACCGAGTTGAAACTTGAATGTGTAGACTTTATATACATGTATTATACTACGTTTCCAGCATCGTTGTCATGGTTTCTTCTGTTGTAAGTGTAGGTGTATTCTACAGTTTTGGTCGTGTGAACCTCCTTGGTTTCGCCTTGGAGAATCCATGACCAAAACTGTAGGATATTCAACGATACACCTTGTAAAGTGTAGGTATAACTTTTACATAAACATCTTTTGCAATTAATCAGACTAATTTAAATCTTTAGTTAAACTTAACGTTGTAAAAGCATGGGATTTGAATATTACCACCCAAATGTTGGGACACATTCCTTAACGTTGTCAGAATGAATTTGTGTCAAAGGCAAAGTGTACCAAGAACGGCACACACAAAAAACACCATGGTTTTGAAATGAATAAGTGACAAAAGCACAAACGGCCTTTTAAACATTATGTACAATATACACAGGATATAAACTTATTTGATATCTTTTCTCACATAACATGGGTGTTTCATTAACACAAATTACAAATGAATAGTGCATAAACTGACAACATAAAAACATTGTCTATAAATAAAATAAGATTAAAAATATGTTTTTCAAAATTGGTTTATATCTTTGGAACTAATAATTTTCAAAACTGTTTACATTGTCCATAAAATAAGACTAAAAATGTCTCTTTTTTCAAAATTCTTTTAAATGTACCTTTGTTTAATTTCAGGATTGTTAATTTTGTCTTACTAATTCCAGAAGAAATGTTATTTCTCTGTATCATTTAAGATATATGAGAGCGCTATAAACAATATCATGAGAGCGTTATAAACATATGACCCTCAGGATGATCACAAAAATTAAATTTATGACATGGTTTTAATATATTAACATTTTACACAATAGAAAAAATAAAATAAAATAAAGCTTTGTATCAAGTTCTACAAATCAGAAGTTGAGCAATTCTAATAATGCTAGTTACCTAACTGTTAACAAAACTAATTATAAGCATTTATGAGCAAACAAATACACGGACTAGAAACAAGAAGTCATCTTGTTAACACATAGAAGCAAACTAGCATAATGTATTCTTGGTTACACACTGAAGCAAACAAACGGTTTACAAAGATTGCATATAATAGACTTAATTGTTTACAAGTTGGAGCAATAGTCATGAAAAAGTGTAACTTACGGTTATGCGCGCCTTACATTTGTAGGCTTACACTTTTTCACAATTATGTTTCTGAATAACAATTTCAAATTTAGGTAAGGAAATAATTGCATGGAAGAATATAAAACATGTAAAAAACAAAAAAAACATCATTTAAATAAAATTGTGACCTTCACACAGAGTAAAGCTGAAGTACAATCAAAATGTCTACCACACTCAACAATGGGCCACACGTTCCTGATGGCATTAAAGCCGTTAACAAAACAAAAACTGAATTACCAAAAAATAATCAACATTAATTTCATCTTGTATGTAAAAACCTGTAATTGAACAATGGAATAATCTGATATGGTCATGGCAAGGGCAAATGTCCACACACTTACACCACATACAGCAGACATCAAAACTGATATGTCATTTGAGGGGAAAGATGGGTTTCAACCATATACCAATTATTTGTCAAGTGTTAAAGCTATATTCTACCATGACTTTGGAAAATAATGGATTTTGATTGGCTATCTACTTTATAAACCGGGTTATTAACCTGCATTAAACTACCTCTAAATGTAAATAGGCCATGTAGGAATTTGACTTACAAGCTATTAGTAATAAAACACAAATAAAAACACACTGTTAAAATGTTTCTGCAATCAAGAGATCCTATGTTTTATTTCACCTTGCTAGTGTCATATTATCAGACCGAATATTTAAATTCTTGATTTGATTTTTTTGATAATTCTCCAGAGCAAAAATATTGTTTTAATGGCATGGTAGTAACGGTGTCACTTTCTACTGAAAGATGGTAATTAAATTACTGGACACCTTATACAACACCATTCAGAAAGTATGATCATTCAATTTTGAACTAGTGGGTCATGTATTAACTACAATGTTCTATTGGTCCTCAACATAATTAGGGATATTTGAAAGAATGGCTTTCAGTTTTGGAATTTATTTTGCATATCAGTGGAAAAGAATGACCAAGATGATTTGATATTCATTTTATCTCGTTGTAGACAACTCGACAAACTAAATTTGGTCATGAAATGCTTTGAACCAAGATGGCATACACGTCCAGTTGTGTTCAGTTATATTTCTTGTATGTCAACAGGAAATAATAAACATGTTCAATTCAGTTCTGATATACCCTTCATATACAATGGGATGGTCCTACTATAAAATAAATGTATGCACAACACAGCATTTTGCAGGGATGAGAACAGGTCAGACCTAAAAAGGAGTCACTGCGTGGGTGCATATAGCGAGTGAGAGGGGGAGGGTGCGACAAATGTCAAAATCAATCCCCTAAGTCGGGAAACAGCCAATCGGCATGAAATTCTCATCCCTGATTTTGATTAACTTCCAAGAGCTGAGAGTTGAAAGATGACATATGTATGCATGTTTTCACAGCATGTACAACTGGTAATAATGACTTATATACTGACATCCTAGCATTGTTAACCACATGAATTGGAATACGAAGGGAGAAAAAACAAAACAAACAATAAAGCTTTTTTTTTAAGAAAATGATTCTGTACATGTTACTTCAAGTCAGAACACATAATAGCTTTTGATATACCATAATTAAAAATAATAAAATATAACACTTTTTTTTTTAAAACTCAATAGTTTTTGTACATTATTTAGAGAATGATAAACAAAGTCATACCACACATTTTTTTCTCTATCAGATGGCTATATATCTTAAGTTCATTTTAAAAAGAATATATTGTTCAAGGGAGACAACATTTTGGAGGCTTTCCAGTAAAAGTTATCTCCCCTTCTATAAAGAAGATCAGCTGAAACATTCACAGGTTTGATTATAAAACAGTAATGCAAATTCCTGACTAATAAATAAATAAGAAAATAAACAAGCAGACAGCCAATGAGTTTATTTGTCTGGGATAGTTAAATATTCAATTAGAAAGGAATGGAAGACCACAAATGGAAAGGGTTGATCTCATGACTTCCAGTATAGCCTAGATGTTGATTCACTACTCAACATTTAACAGTTTTCAAAAACATGAAAAATTCTGAAATGGCATATATTTATACTGCAATTTTTAATGTTCTGAAATACAGCTTGATCATCAACTAGAGTGCTTTTTACAATGTATCTAATTCTACATCAGTCTAATCTAAAAAACTGATTCCATAATCCCCAATTTGAATACCCTTTCTTTATTTTAAATAACATACAGCACTGTGTCCAGACAATACACAATGTATAGTTCAAATTAATACATCTATACAAGAACAACACATCTAAATTTTAAATGGCAGACGCCAAACATTCATTCTAAGGATAACATGGAGACAGGTACAAGGGTTGTGACCCGGAGATTATGTACATTATCTGAAAGAAAATAAACACACATCGCTCTGCATTTTAAATGCAAATTTTCATTCAGGAAACACAAACAGATGTGAATGTTTGGTACAAATTAATATCAATAAAGAACATCCCATTGTAAAAAAAATAACTATAGCGCCCTTAACTTAAAGAAAACAAAAGAATTGAGACATAGCAATAGTAATTTATTATTATGTCTATCATAAGTCTTGTTTGCTTTCAATAACAAGGTCCAAGTCTCTGACAATTGCAAAAATGATTATTTTGTTCATTGGTCACTAAAGTAAGTCTAGAGTCTAGTTGGCATAACCCATTTTCCATGCTTTCACCACTGATTGAACAACAACTGTCACTGTTTGGGTAATAATATATTTTGTAATTATTACAATACTCAAAATAAAATGGGTTTCTTGAAAACAAAATTGTAAACAATGGATATTCAAATATTCGATGCACAAAGGTATGCAACTGCACCCAAAGACTCCATTCACTCTTAAATCCATGATTTAATAAAAAGAAATTACAGCCAATCTTTGACACATCATATATAATATAAACATACACCTACAACTCAAGCAGCAACAAAATAAATTTGCCAAAAGGCAGTTGATGGTTTCTGGTCTATTGAAAGTATGTTTTAACATGAATGACATCAATCATGTCGACATTAAAGGTTGGGCAAAACAAATATTTCACACGTTTACAAATCACAGAAGCATATGGACAGCTGAATGAATTTTAAACATGGCAAAACATTTTAAACATCCAAAGAGAAAGAAAAAATAAATGACTAAAACCACCATGTCCACTAACACAAGAAAGACAAGTAGAGGACGCCGAGTAAATACAATCCATAGTAGTTTCGTTTTGAGACCACATTTGAAAATATATATTTATAAAGGAGTGCTACAGTTGCACACATGAATGCAGTGGCAGATCTTGGGGGTCCCTGGGCACCACCCACCCTAAATTTGGGGATATATATTTTTTTTAACATTAAAAGGATTCATTTGGCCCTCACCCCCCAATGGATTTTCTGGATCTGCCACTACATGAATGTGTTATCACTATCTAGCAGTCACCCGTCATAAGAAGATAACATTCTGTTCTTCCAATCAACTAGCAAAGTACAAAAATACTCTTCTACTGGACAATCATGTTACTTCCTTACATGCCTGTTTAACATTGTTTTAATTAAACCACATTACTATTGGTTACATTTTTGTTAATTTTACCTTTAATAATACTTATTCAGAATTATTTTAAACTGAAATAATTAAATTTTATGGATTTTAGATGATGAATTATACAAAATATATCTTGGCTTTTCTTTTCAAGTGCATGGAAATTTAAAAAATATCAAATAGTCATTAAAGATAAAATTAGCACACAAAAAACCAATCAAACTGGTTCAATATATTTGAAAATTTTCAATTTTTCATCTGTTAAAACATTCCCATCAGAAAAATGATACTTTAAAATGATTTATTTGGGCATGTGAGAATTGTATCAATCACTGTCACATACAATAGATGTTTGTAACAAGTACATTGTACGCAAACTAACCCTTCAATATACAGCAAAAACAGTTTTAAAGTAGATAATATGGCTTTAATTTTATCAATCACTGTCACATACAATAGATGTTTGTAGGAAGTACATTGTATGCAAACTAACCCTTCAATATACAGCAAAAACAGTTTTAAAGTAGATATGCCTTTAATTTTATCAACTTGTCTGAGTAGCAAGTAACCTCGATTACAGATGCTATTTTCTCATACATACCCTCACTTTTTTCAGTTTTAAATTATTGTATTTGCAATATTTACCAGTAAGGAATGGGACTGGAGAAGAGGCACATGTCTGTATTAAAACCTATCCCTGTGCTCTACATATCAGGGCCTGCGGAGCTGGGCGGCAGAGGATGGGTGGATGGGGGTGGAGGGAGAGGGAGAGGGGGAATTTGCTCAAACCACCAATAATCTGCAGCACCCTTTTTTGTGACAATATTTACATTTATTATGTTATAGGCACCCTTCAAATGGCACCACTATTCAGTATTGACCCCCACCCCAAATATTTAAACGGCTGCACCAGTACTGCATATATCCATGCTTCACACAAACATAATAAAGTGCCTTCAATTTAACACACTATAAAGTAATGCATTTGTTTCATGGAATAATCTTTTTCTTTTAAATGTGTTAATTCAAGACATATATGTATCGAGCGTCTATGAAACAATATTTTAATTGGTTCGTCCCTAAATGAAAATTAAAAAAGAGCTACAAATAAATCATAAGAAAACAAAAAGTTCAAGGTTTGACGTACTTGTACACTAGCACAGCACACTAAAAACAAATCAATTTAACAAATCTCACACGAGTATAAACAGTGTATAGCATACTAAAAATTATCAAATTTGCTATACAGAGATCAAAATAGCTTTTAAAAAAAAAAATTGCATTTTAAAATGGAAAAACTTTGAGAAAAATAAAATTGTGACTGAACATGTCTCACAAAACTTGAGAAGTCCATATTATAGATCATATGAGGTAAACAAACAAATGTTTGATGTGAACATTTGAGATGTATCACAGATTACAGTACTTCAGTGATATATCAGGTTTTAATCTAGTTGGGGATAAACACTTTGCATGTAAACCTTGCAAAGAACATTACAAACGTAAACTGTGGGCAATAAAGAAACCTGTATGGGAGAAATGGGCTTGGAATTAATTATAAATTAATGCCTACTATAATCATATAGATTACAGGCTTATTCCAGAATCACAACTTAATACTAATCAGATTAAATAATAAAACTTCACCAAATTCAATTTAATTTGGTTCCAATTTGTAAATAAATGTGAACAAAAACTCATTAATAACACCCAGTACATACAAATGTCTTGGTTTAATATTTATTTATTCATAAAAACTCATTAATTACACCCATTACACACAACTATGTCTTGGTTTAATGTTTATTTATTCATAAAAACTCATTAATTACATCTATAACATATGTCTTGGTTCAATGTTTATTTTATTCATAAAAACTCATTAATTACACCTATTGCATGTAACTAGGTCTTGGTTCAATGTTTATTGTATCCATAAAAACTCATTAATTACACCCATTACATCAACAAAGTCTTGGTTTAATGTTTATTTTATTCATAAAAACTCATTAGTTACTCCCATTACACGTAACTATGTCTTGGTTCAATGTTTATTTTATTTATAAAAACTCATTAATTACACCCATTACAAATAACTATGTCTTGGTTCAATGTTTATTTATTCATAAAAACTCATTAATTACACCCATTGCATGTAACTAGGTTTTGGTTCATTGTTTATTTTATTCATAAAAACTCATTAATTAGATCTATAGCATAATTATAACTATGTCTTGGTTCAGTTTATTGTATGCATAAAAACTCATTAATTACACCCAATACATGTAACTACATCATGGTTCAGTTTATTTCATGCATAAAACTTGCATATTAATTGTTTCGGTGTCACATAAAATTCTAATTTACTTTGGTATGTTATGATCTATTTACCTTTTAAGATTAACATTATATGGACCAATTCATAGGTCAACAAAACAAACACATGAAACAATTATTTGAATAAATGTACAGTATATATAAAGAATAAAAAATTAAAACTTACATGTAGCTATAACCTAAACCTGTGACAACATACAATGACCATACTGGTTAACTTAAGTAGAATTTAATAAAAATGACTCAAAATGAATGAATAAAATTTTATTATATTAGTATTTAGCCTGAGTTAAATAAACAAGACCAGGAGCTGTCCCAGGTTCGTGATGTTTCCATTAGCTGTGTAGTTACTTTAAAAACTGACAGTAAATTATGAACCTAAAAATCACATGGTTCAACACTGAAAATTCTACAGACCCGTCGGAAGCGGAGGAGCAGGGGGGCATGTGCCCCCCCCTCACCCCACCCCTTGTGAAACTTTTTTATTTTTTTTACACATTAATGTTTGCCATTGTAACCAAAATCTGATACAGAGTATGTACTTGATCTGTCAATGCCCCCCTACTCCTAGTCATTCCTACGGGCCTGTTCCAGTGTCTGTGATTTAATGTATAAAACATTTCATGTTTCAGTTGTCCCATTACAAAAAAATACAATGTAAAGTCACCAATGGTTTAACATAATAACTAAATATTAGCTACAAATAATAACGCAAAAAGAAAAATGTTCAAATATGTAAACACAACAGCCAGACACTAAGGACCACTGTAATAAAACATCTACAAAACGCATGCATATTTAAATTTATCTGTCTCTCTGTCACTCCTTACTGACTGTACATACAAACTGTATTGAAAGGGAAAATGACTTACAGCCTTGTCAACCAAAACAAATACAATTTACAACACTACACGTACATTACTTGCACAAAAAAACTACTCAAGTGGTTACAAAAAAAAAAAAATACTCAAAATATTACCAGACATGAAACCATCCCATCCCACCCCCAATTCCCTTTCAACCCTTTTTTCAGATAGCCCACTTTTGTATGCACGTAACCTGAAAATTAAATTAAAATCTGGATAACCACCAGTTCAGAAATAGTATTTCTCAAAACTTTAAATATACATTTTAAATCTAAACTTGTAATTTTTTTAAACCTTATTTAGTGGAAAAAATTTCTTCAATATCATCTGCTGTGCCAAAATTTAATTAAAAAGATATTTTTATAATTACCATGTAACTTTAGTATGAAACAAGTATGTATACATGTACATGTATGTATGTATTTATGTACAAATAATGGAGATAGGTGTAAGGCAAGTAACACCATATGTGGCCTAACAATTAAATCAAATTCAAAAGGAGAAGTGGACTTCTTTCATTCCCAAATAAATAAACTACAACTTGTTTTTTTATGACCAATCAGTTCATACCATCACTAGTGCAGCCAAAATAATTATCTTCTACATCACAGGGTCAACAAAATAATATGGTCTGTATTGTAATGATAATTTGTGCAATAATTAGATGTATGTATATATATATATATATATCCATATATGATTGTAACTGATTTACAATAGTTAATGGTAGCAGATGGGAATTCAACTCCATCTAAGTTGATCTAATATTAACTGAAATATTGAAATAAATTAAAATGCGATTGAAATTGATTACCTACAAAACAGCATATTAGTGTAGGTCTAACAAAGAATTCCAGATTCAAATCAAAATTATCCCTCAAAATTACATGTAGATTAGAATAATTTACTACTCGAGTTAATGAAATTGACTTATAATGACAAGAAAATTGTGTATTACATACAAAAAATGTACTCATTTATAACAGTATTATCTGAATTATTTACAGATTTGATAACAAAAAAATCTTGGACTACTGCTATTGAATGTAGTTTTAACATAATCCAAATTAACTGCCGAGATTGAAATAATGTCTTTGTAGGCACCATTTATATAATGTCGTAGACATTGACGACCTGGGGATCAATTATTTCACCCCTTATCTGCAAGAAGGACACAACTACAATACAAAAAAAATAATAATAACAATAAAAATAATAATTAACCAAAAAAAAATAAAACATGAACAAATGTGAGGGGGGAAAAACATTACAATACACAAACAATAACATTTACGGGACAAAATCTTCTTTTTTTTGTACAAAATGAAAAAAGTGACAACTTTGTACAGAAAAATGTAACATGGCTAATGAAACTAGTGAGATTGTACACATACCCCCACCCTTATGAACACGACAAGGCTGGCTTTGGCTTGGGAGGCGAGATAGACACTTTTGGTCCTGAAACTAACAACATCTGAAGACCTGAAGACAAAAACAACATGTCAAATGTGTACTTTTGTTTCCTGTATTAAAAAAAAAATTGGTAATAATTTAAAGAAGTCAATCCAACTTATATAGCCATTACAATTAAATATGACAATATCGATTAAACAAAAAAATAATAACATGAATGCGAAGGCATGGTTAAGTAAAGTAAAATCATCAATAAAATGCCTGAAAAATGCCTTCATGTCTGGTCAATTCCACAGTCTTGTCAACCAGAATAACATAACAAAAATGTCAGTAAAGAGAAAATGTTTCCCTATTAAAAAAAAGCATTCTGTTAATACTTTTTTCATTTATGAAATGTCATCTGTCAGTTTCATGTAACATAATTAGCCATCCATAATGTAACATGTTGAATGCATATTCATACGCCGAAATGGATTATTTAATTAACACATTCAAACTAATAAGACCATCAAAAAAGAATTTATTGTTAATATATACTACATTGTATGTGGTTAACAAGTTGGATTAACAACTTTAATAAAAAGATTTTTCAATTTTTTCAACTGTATCACAAATTGTTAAATATTAAGATAGAAAAATATTGACCAATATTCTATTGTCAGCAATAAAAATGTAAGGAAACCTGAACAATGTCTTATGTATAGTGATCAAATATTCAAAGTATGATTGCTTTTGGAGAATGCAAGAAATCTTTAAATTTGCAATTTCATTGGTGTCAGATTGGTACATGTAATTGCAATAATTTTCTAGATGAAAATACTATTTTAAGTGTGTTTGAACGACAGTAAAACCTTATTAATCTAGACAACTGTTACTTGCAGGTTTAACTTTAAAATTTAGGTACATGTAGGCTAAACAAGTTACTGTTAAACTGATCACAGGTTCCAGGTGTCATTATTGGTTCTGTTACATGTATATATATAAACTGGTGAAAGTGTTAGATATTTCTGAGGCTTTAGTAATTAAACATGTAGTTACGAGGTTCTAGCAAATCTGGCAACTATAACCCATGATCTTTTTATTTGTAACTATTATTTTATTTTTTAACGATACCACTAGAGCACACTGATTTTTTAATCATTGGGTTTGGGATGTCAAACACTGGTCATTTTGACATGTAGTCAAACGTGCGCTAGCCTCAAACGGGTTTTGAACCACTGTCTTCAGCTGGAGAGTCCGATGTTCTACAACTGGACCACAGAAGCTCACTTTTATTTGTAACTACAGATCTGTGAAACTGCACTCAATGGCAGTATGTTATATGTATTTATTGCAGAAACTAACATTCATCTTAATTAGTGGTGATTTAATTAATGACAGCAGATTACTGCTACAAAACTAATGGCCTAATCCACATTCTGAAGAAATGAAACAACCCAAAATTATTTTTACATTAACAATCATAATCACTCAAATCCATAAAATGAACATCCAGACTACTTTTGTTGGAATTTCACTTTACCAGGATTATCAGTATCTGGTTTAATAAGGTTTTTCTGAACACCTACAAATTTACTGACAGTTCATCCATTACAACATGTACATCAAGATAAAAATGCAATACAAGATTTATTGATTATATTGATTATAGACAATATGATTTTGTAATTTTTTAATTAAATATAGAGTACACTGTGAAAACAATGTTGCCTTGTTTCAGGATTTACGACAAATTTGTTTGAACGAACAGTACTTTTCAAGTTGTGCGACAAATTCTTCACCCCTGAATTCAGTTTATTCTTGATAAGAGGACATAATGTCTTATTTATTTTCCAAGCAAATATATGTTTAGAAACAAGGCAAATAAAATTGAATCTTTTGTTAATTTCAGACAGTTTTTAATTTAATAATATTATATATTTCTTCCATTTTCTAAGACCATTTTTGTTGTTTTAATTAACCTTTTTTTAAATTATGTTATCTAAAACAAATAAATTTGTATATTTCAATTAAAAAATTTAATTAGTTTTCTATGGTATCTAAAAAAAGATAAATAAAAATATAGAATAATTTGTTTTTAAACTACAAAATACCTGATTATCAAATAAAAAAATATTGGAAAACACCTTTATTTGCCTGCATCCTATAAAAATAACAGCCAATCCATCCAATGAAAACCATTCATTATGTCTTATCATCAAGAACCAATTTAAATATTTGTCTAAGTCTAATTTGGTCTCTGAGAAGTGAAGATCGAATGCTTTGTCACACAACCCGCTCCAGTGAAAAGTTATTCTCCACAGCAGTTTCTGCGGAATCTGCAGAAGAATCATGGGACTGGTTCATCATTTCCATCTCCAGTCCGTTGATCGCAGGTTCCACTTGCAAACTGTCTACTGCATGTTCCTCGGTCAGGTTTGAATTTGAACGGTCGGTTTCGCCTCCTAAGCCAGCCTCTAGTCAATTGCTGGCCAGCTCAATACTGATGAATTGTTTCAACCTCTCAAGGTACTGACTGTAAAGTTCTACGTCATTGTGTCCCGCACCTTCTACCCACAGAGGCTCCACAGCACGTGGACAGCGTTCGTGTATAGCCAATCCATGAGAGAAGTCGATCACCTCATCCTCGGTTCCGTGAATGACCAATACAGGAGACGTTATCTTTGGCACCTTGTCAATACTGAAATTAACAGTTTTAACATTATTAGAAAACAGAATGTACGTTTATTGAGTTTTGTCAGAAGTTTCTAAACATTGGTTTGCCATGTGATCAGTGTTTTACAAAATCCACTAGTCCAGCTACAGTAATACATGCAAAGTACGTGTACCCTTGAAAATTCTGTTGAGTAATCATAAATCCAACCTCTGAAATTAAGAAAATGTCCACACCATTTTCCACTCCATAGCAATTTTAGTGTTTACAAAGTAAATATCTTACTTTTAATAAGAAAAAAAATACACTTGAAAATTTGTTTTAGTCCTTGGCAAAAAAAATGTGTCGCAGAAAATGAAAAACTCCGAGACAATCTGCACAGCATTGCTGACTGTTGCTGGCAATTTTAGTTGTTGAAATTGCTATGAAAATTTCAGAGCTGACTACACAATTTTAATACACACAAATAGCCACTAATCAGTTTATATACAGACATGTACAAGCTTATTATCAACTTTTGCCAATCAAAATTTTTAAAACAATGTCTCATGAGTACTATGGTCATAGTAATTATTCGGTACATGTAGCTCAACAGTAAAAATCACTAGACACAGGAATAATCTAGAAGTCCAACCTAACGGTTAAGTAGAATACATACAGGGCTTTCCTCAGAGCCATAAGGGATCACAGGCCATGCTCTCAAACTATGAGTCATAGCTTGCCATGCAAGCACCTTGATGTCTGGTAAGCACCGTCACTACATCTCTGCTTAATTTGCAATATATGAATAATAGAGTTATTTTACTAGTCACTAACTAAGTCAAACAAAGGTATTTACACAGGTCTGTAATTGATAAAACATGAGGTATGATATTCCGAGTTTCTGATGTTAGACAGCTGTTAATTACTGATGTTTGCTGTCAGGTACAATTGCCTACAACACACTATTTTGATAACTGTCCAAGAACACTTATCTATAAGAAAGTAGATTCTAAC
This sequence comes from Symmetromphalus regularis, assembly GCA_032355785.1. Taxonomy (NCBI): domain Eukaryota; kingdom Metazoa; phylum Mollusca; class Gastropoda; order Neomphalida; family Neomphalidae; genus Symmetromphalus; species Symmetromphalus regularis. Next base: position 1,900 of record JAULBS010108808.1, on the reverse strand, counting down.
TGTCATGACAAGATTCTCACCTAGGTATGTTGACATATATATGTCACGTCCATCACGCAATAAGTAAATTATTCCAAAAATGTAAGTACAAAATATGTTTGTTCTTGGGTGTTACAAACATATCTCATATGGTTTCTATTAACACAAAATGTAGAGAAAAGTGTACACGTTTTCATGGAAACATTGTTTTATAGAGTTAGAATGTCACGTCCGTCACAAAAAATTACCATGAAATGCCCCCCTAATGTATCTACAGTAGAATTCTCTTAATTGCATAGGCATAGTGCACAAATACTTTATGCTAATAACAGGATTATTCCTTTATCAGAAATGCCATTTTAAGATCATATTACTATTCTTGCACTATCTGATATATAATCAAAGTACATTTATTAAATACTGATCAGAAAAAATCAGATATATACAATAATTAAGGAATTCTTTGACCATATAACCTGATTAAAATAACAGATGGGAAAATAATATACAGTTACACTCACTTTGTAGTCATTTTGTTATTATTTGATAAAAATGTAAGATGTGTTATGATGTTTGGTACTTTGAAAAGTGGTTTTCAACATTTTCTTATACAATTAACCTGATATTGTAAAGAAAGCATATGCAACTAAAAGAAAATGTTTGTCCATATTTACATAGAAAGTGTTCTGTGCAGAAGAATATTATGCAAATAACAGGAATGTGCTATTATTAGGAATACAATTAGGAGGATGTGACTCTATACATAAAATCACATTATAAATAAAATAAGGATGGGGAGCTGGTTTGCCTATGTCTTATATCACATTTTGGTGTCTTATTTTATTACTGTCTAATGATATGCTAATTTATGTTTCAGGTGACCAGGCATTTTAAGCGGGATGGTGATACCCTGGAACAAATTCTTTGTTTACAAACTAACAAAACGGAACTTACCCATCATCTTACAATAAAATACAAGAAAATCTGAAAATGTGTGGATGTTTCATGAATACGTTCAGCATACTCATAGGTTCTCTTTGTCTGTGCTATATGTGACTCTCCATTGCAACAGAATATTAAAGGTACAGTCTCTCAAGTGCATATTTTGCAATTTTTACGTACATTATTAATACACAGGTTTAAATTAATCTTTCTCTCCAAAATATCACAACATTAACTCCATAATATCAAAAATATTGTACTTAAATTGTAAAATAAAGCTCCATAATATCAAAAATATTGTACTTAAATTGTAAAATAAAGTGCAAGAAAATCTTAAAATGTGCCCCTACGGCTACCCACCCCCATTTTTAGCCTCTTTTTTTTTACAAATTAATTTTTGCCATTTCAACTAAAATGTGATATAGAGTTTGTACCCGATCCATCAGTGCTCCCCCCCCCCACCCCTACTCCCAAAGAAATTATATAAAATCCTAAACACCACATGAATCAGTAGTTAGTGTGAAAGTTATGTGGTTACCTTGAATTGAATACCTAAATGGTAATTTTTAGCTCTGTGGTAATTTGAGTACGTGTTTGCTGTGGAGGGTCATATGTTATCTGTGCTGGTATCTAATGAATGAGATAAACTGATAATACTAGTATATTAACTAACACCTGTAGTGTTTTCTCAGTTGGATTAATTTTACAGTGTTATTTCTAATACCTTGTTATTTCTAATATCTTTAAAACAATATTTATAATTTCATTTCTAACATTGTCTAAAATATTATTTTTAATATCAGTAAAGTGTTATTTTTAATATCAGTAAAGTGTTATTTTTAATATCAGTAAAGTGTTATTTTTAATATCAGTAAAGTGTTATTTTTAATATCAGTAAAGTGTTATTTTTAATATCAGTAAAGTGTTATTTTTAATATCAGTAAAGTGTTATTTTTAATATCAGTAAAGTGTTATTTTT
>JAULBS010108798.1:0-15292 GCA_032355785.1 Symmetromphalus regularis | reverse complement strand
TGACGAATACATGTTATCTTTTTTTTTCTTCGTCTTCTTCTTTTCATAAGGTGGTTTACTTTGAGAACTTGAAGACTGCGGAGTTTTATGTACTTGCAACCAGAAAGGAGTGCACCGGTGAAAGAACACTTCAAATCCTTGCGCTCTTTTGTTTTATCGGAGTTTTGAGTTTGAAAGGAAAGTAATTGTCCTGAATATAAACTTTATAGCGCGGTGTAATAAATATATTACAAAACTCGATCCCGTATGATACCGATTATATTACAACATATGTGTTTTAAATCGTACATCACTCTCTTTCGCTCGTGAAGTACGATTGAAAACACACTCGTTGTAATATATTTGGTATCACACGGAATCTCGTTATGTAATCTCTATTTATATTTTCACTGTGAGTCACGTGACATTTTTTTAGAGTGAAAATGTGACTTTTCACTGACTATCACTTTTATGGGTTGTGTATATCTATATATTTCACTGCTATGTATATAATAAATTATTTCAATCGATCGTAATTTGTTTTGTGCGTGTAACTGAGGGTGTACTGTTTTAAGTGCAATATCCTTTTATTAGAGTGTAGAACGTTGATTCTTGGTGGCGGTGAAAGAGCATGTCATGCACAACATTATTATTACAGTTTAAATTATTGGGAAGTCAATTATGTTTACTCATATTCAGAATTAACGTTAATAATAATAAATACTTTACACCGTTTAAAAAATAATATGCTTTTCCAACCTCAACCGATCTCCGCAATATAATAATATAACAAATACCTTTATAAAATTATATAATGCTTTGGTTACCTCATCCATCCACCCCCTCACTGTCTCTCCATTCACATTGACTGTGAAGTAAAACGACATATATTAACTCTGGAATATAGGTTCTTAACAGTTTTACTTTTTACATATATAGTTTTGTAACGCATTACATGAAGTTTGCGCCCAGTCCCCGTTAGGGCGGTACATCATTGTAGAGCGGAGCGGGATCTAGCTCAAACGGTAGCGTGTCTGCCTGTGAACCGATACTTTTCAGTGGACCCATTTGCAGTTTGGGCTATTTTCCGATCCAACCAGTGGTGTGGTACACTACTGGTATATCAAAGGTTATGGTATGTGTTGTGCTGTCTATGGGACGGTGCATATAAAAGATCCCTTGCTGCTTATCGGTAAAGAGTAGCCTATGTGGCGGCAGCGGGTTTCTTCTAAAGACATGTATCAAAATGACTATATGTATGATGTCCAATAGCCGACGATGAGATAAAACTAAATGTGCTCTTGAGGCATCGTTAAATAAAACAAACTTTAAGATCAAAGTCAATGTGCTCTAGAGGTGTCGTTAAATAAAACAAACTTTACTTCATTGTAGAACTGCACCAACTAATTTTTATATAATGAGGATGTTACCGTAATCGGAGTTACGTGACAATTTCTTTTTTTAAATTAATTTAATTAATTTTCGATATTTATTATAGGACACCCTTCAGACATCTGCAAAGCTCAAGCACAATATGCAGAAGACGTTGCAGGCAGATCAGCCAGCACAACCACCACAAATAAATGCAAGTAAGATCGATCTAAAATCATGCTCTTTTCACTTGTGGGACAGGATATGCTAAAGCTAAGTAAGGTTAGATTCAAAGACGCTGTCCTGCTAGAATCAAAATCTTCCGTGCAACGCTGAAGTGGTAGTCCTCATAAAAGTACAACGTCATGAGAACTCAGTTCTAGAGAATATATTTAATTTCAAGTGTGTGGTTATACTTGTGGAGATTTTTTCTAAAATATGTTAAATTGTTGTTAAAGTCCATCACAGTCTTCTGATGTTAAATACCTTTCTGGGTGGAAAAAGTTGAAAAATTAAACGAAACAGCGAATTACTGAAATTCATCCGAACTTCATCCCTATTTGTCTGAAGAATTTGAAAATTACTATGAATGTATAAAATATATATTGCGCAAATATTACAAACATAATCGTTTCCCCCAAAAAAAATCCAAGGTGGCGGCAAAATCCAAAATGGCCACCAAAACAAATGACGTTTTTTTCATGATTTACAGATCAGATTGGACCATAATTGGCGAATTAATTTCTACAGAAGCGATTTTTGGTGTTTGCAATATACCTAACATAGTAAAAGTCCATCACAGTCTTGCAGTGCTAAATGCTTATTTTGTGGGTAAAAAGTTGAAAAATATAAACAAAACTGCGAATTTCTGGAATCCGCAGGAAATCACACACCCTTTAAATCACAAACCCCCATTTGTGATTTCCTAGGAAATCGCAAACCCTCCATGCCCATATATATATAGGTTAGGGTTAGGGGAGCGATTTCCAGGGTGTGTGTGTTGTGATTTCCTAGGAAGTTACAAGTCGGGGTTTGTGATTTCCAGGTGGGGTTGTAATTAACTGATACGCCGTAATTCCATCCTTATTTGTTTTAGGAAGTAAAAATTTGCCATGGAAGTATAAATGTATATTACGCATAGAAACAATCCAACATGGCGGGAAAGATCCAAAATGGTTACCAAAAATGATGTTTTTCAAGATTTATCAATATTCTTTAATATACAAAGTAATGGTGTCAGTAAAACTGTACAGCGTAATTATTGAATAGAATGTGAAATACAACACATTAAAAGTTCATGACAGTCAATTGCTGTTGGTCAATTTAGAATATCCAATATGGCGTCAAAACTTCCAAACGGCTGTGAGAAAAACACAAAACTATACAAATTATCATAATAAAATTTAACATTAAGCTACATGTAGTTAATGAAAACTTTGTTTATGTAAAAATCTAGACGAGCATATTTAAAAAAAAGGCTCATTTAAAAATTGAGTAGAAGTTGAGTATAATGTGGTATCCAGTCCTATTAACCTATTTTTGGGGAGCTGATTACGAAAATAATAGGATACCAAGCTGAATTTTCAGTTTACGACCATCAAAATCGAAAAACAAAATAGCAGCCCAAATTTGCTAGTTTTTGTGAAATTATTGCGATAAAACTTTTCACCTTGCAAAATGATGTCCAAATTATTCCATTTTTGACAAAATTTGTACTTTCGGATGAACAAATTTAATAAAAAGACATAAAAAAAAATGGTCACTAGGTGGCTGAAAAAAAAAATCAAGATGTCTGCCAAAATCTATATATTTAAGATACAGCTATATGTGTACCGGTAAATGTGACAGTATATGTTTGCAAAACACAGGTCACTATATGCCAATATAAGTTATGCTATAAGTAGTAAGTGGTGATGCTGCTGTTAAAGCACCCACCCTCCTCAGTGGGCAGTTTGCAAGCACATTTGGACATGCATGCAATTTTGCTTTCCTACAGTTGCAGCGTACGGTCTGTTATCTTGACTGACAAGGTCATGGCATTATTTCAATACAGGTTTGAGGAATCGGGTCAAGGATCATAAGAATTGGTTGCAATCCCATTGTATCCAGTTCCCACCCCAACTGAGTAACATCTGGAAGATGTGGAACTGGACAATGTGCATTTTTCCAAATTATGCATTTGTAATGTACATACAGTATGTGAAATATATGTGCATCACTTGTAGGTGGCAACATTTCTACTTAGCATGATTTTTCTAATTTGATTCTACGCAAAATGTCCACTGATCCCACATTGTCCACTCGATAGAGTTCGCATGCAAAATGTTTTCACTAATCTGAGTTGAATTTGTGTCAAAGTTCGTTTTCTCACATTTCATGCTGACCGTTTTGTGTGGCCACAAGTTGGATGTCGTGTCACAACTTGTTAACGCATGGAATGGTAGTAGCGCGTCAACAGTTTGGTGGCAGTTCCTCTGTGACGTGGTGGTGGGAACTTTAACCCAAATGCAACTGAAATCAGTGGAAACATTTGTATGGAAACCATATGGAGTGGACAATGTGGGATCAGTGAACATTGTATGTAGAAACAAGTTTGAAAAATCATGCAAAGCAGAAATGTTGCCATCTGCAAGTGATGCACATATATTTCACATACTGCGTGTACATTACCAATGCATAATTTGGAATAATGCACATTGTTCAGTTCCACATCTTCCAGATGCTACTCAGTTGGCGCACCAAAATATGATGCACAGTCAATCTACACTGACAGTGCTCACACTGAAGTGGAGGGTCCACAATTAAACAGAACCGATATAGTGATTAAAAAAAAAAATTATTACTTTAATTATTAATTTCTATTATAGGAGTATATGACGTGAAATATATTTCACTGAATAATCTTTCTTGTGCAGTGCCTGGAAAAATAATATCTATATTATAAAATACAGTTTGTTTTATTTATTTTATTAATCCTACAATTTCAGTATAAACATATTTAACTCCCGTCTATCGTTATTCAGCTTCTAATAATTTCCATTCTATATTTATTAAGTGATACGAAGACCAGTTTTTGTTCTATTAATGCTAATTTAATAGCACTTACTCAAAAAGTATCTGTACCAAGTCCAATAATGTGACACAATCAACTCTCAATCATTTTCATACAGCAATTTATATTACCATGGCAACCACAAATTTAAATTAAAAAAAACATATTGCATGAAATATTTATACGATTGTGTCCCTACATTGAAGACAATAAGACTCTTTTATATTGTTGATGTCCAATAGCCGCTGATAAGATTAAAAATCAATGTGCTCTAGAGGCGTCGTTAAATAAAACAATTTTTTTTTATAATAACAAACACTTACTGGATGGTATGCTTGATGTCCCTGATATAGCAAATAAAAAGTTAACACAGAACAAAATGAAAAAATAGCACAGTAGACATGTTTTCCATTCATCTGGAATTTAATCCTAGTTGTCCACAGGAAATCGTTTCAGAATTCCTTGTATATGTTTTAAATTTTCAAACAATATAATACACTAAAACTATATGATGTTATAATGCTAATCAAACCCTGGCTTTCTTTGACATTTTACTGATATCTTATTGGTATTTTAAATTTAGATAACAAACTGGTTAAAAAAAACAATGTGCAATGATAGATGTCTTAAAATTCAATTATTTGGCATATGGATACCAAATATAATTTTTCATTATCAAAAAAAACTAAGTAAAAAATACAAATAAATTTTTATTGCAATTCCACCAACAGCTAATGATTGGAAACCGTAATAATAATAATAATAACAAATTAAAACACTACATAAAAATCAAGCAGTTTGTCAATAAGGCACATAAAATGAGAAAAATGATAATCACATCATAAAATTATCAAAAATAAGGCTACACTTAAAGTAGATATGAAACAAATTATGACATCAGCAAATCCTCAACACCCACATTGTTTTGCCCAGCTTTGCATATGCATTTTCTGTTAAGAGACAAACAATGTCACTACTTCACTCCACTATCATCACCAGTCCAAATATGCAAATTCACCATAATTTGTGAGCTCTCATCTGTATAAATTATATACATGTATGTACCATATTGTTTCTATTTATAGCACCTAGGCGCGATGCAAAATGGGCATGCTCATTAAGAGTACTAAACAACATTTTGTAACAAGTGTCAAAAAAACGCTCTGTCACCCAGTAGGAACATTTGACATGTACACCGGCAAGAAACAGACCTTTTCACAAGGGATTTAGTAAACAGTTACAGGGGGCACAAAAATGGTGTCTTGTTCAAAAACATCATGGGCAGAATTTATGCAGTCTGTTTTTCTCTTGCACGCTTGTAAAGGTGTTAACCGTGTGTGCTTAATGAAAGGTTGGCAATTGAAATGACATTTGGAATATGGAAACAATGTTTTCCATGTATTGAATTACGCACTCGACTGATATGCTTACGGATTATATGTTATTCATTGCAAGTTGGCAGTCGGGTACAAGCCAGTTTTACTATTTTAAGGGTGGTATTTCTCGTGAAAATGGGAGTGCGCTTATATTATGGGGGCGCCAAAAATAGAAACAGTACTGTATGTACTTTAGGTATGGTTCTTATGATTACTAACACTAACTGAATTTCTTTGAGACAGCAATGAATATGTACAAAGGTATTGCATAGAAATGGCAGCACACTTTAAACATGATCATTTTGCAACTTTCTTATTTGATCATCTGACAGCCTATGAACTTAAGTCAACAAACATACTGGAACAATCACATTTTTCTGGTGTTACTATAACCAAGAGATAGAAGTATTTTAGAAAAGAAACAAAAGGTAACATTTTCTTTAAATATAGAGAAAATATCTTTAATAATAATTTACGTAAAAAAACATGTTTTCTTGCCATTTTTTTTAAGTGTGGTATAAACCATATAATGTATATAAAAATGTTGATTTGAAATAATTAAAAATAAAATTACTGTGAATATTGTACACAATGTTTTATAAACCATTTTTTAAATATTCTGTATACAGTCCTGCCAACCCAGAGAAAATCCATTCAGGAATCTAGGGCCCATAAAAATTATTTCACAGGAAATCTAAGGGTTCTGTCACGAATGCGTCAAATGTGACAACTGAATTGTTCTTTCGAGATGTTAAATGATCATTTACTTTAATATTTTCAAATTCTATCAACAACTCCACATTTAATGTACATTTAATAACGTATTGTACATTTAATAATGTTGCATGTGCTGTAATACAGCCATTTGGACGTCATGTGCCTCTTGCAGACATCGTGCCCACCATATCCAAAGGTGAAGTTATTCAAATGCTCTCGGTGGAACCAAACTCCAACAACTTTAGAGATAAAAATAAATAAATAAATAGAAATCTAAACGACTCGGCCAGCCAGCGGAAAGTCTGACTGTATCGCCGGAATGCCATAGTTTGGGGTGCCTGTCTGGAAATATTACGGAGAAACTGGGAAGGTAGGCAGATCTGTGTGTATATATTTTTCAATTATGCACTTTCATGTTTTAAAAAGCCATTTTTTTAATATTCTGTGTATATATTTTTCAATTAAGCACATTTTCGTGTTTTAATATGCCATTCCTTGGTATAAAATTGGCATGAGACAAACCAAAATGCTAACAATTTACACACAATAAATATATAAATACATGTATTATGTCATTATGTCACTGACAAAAATAAACAGCATGGTGTTAAAATGTAGACTAAACTTTGAGCTATACCACATACACTTGCCTGAAAGTTAAGATGAAAAATATTTCAGGTAAAATTACACAAACTGGAATTATTTATAAAATATTAATTAGCTGACAGTACTCTAGCAAATGCAACTTTCATTAATTATAATTTTATAATATTTTATTATCTTAGTATTTACTGGAAATACAGTTACAAGAACACAATGTATGGTACAACACATTTAAATACTGTGGATGTATTTATTAATAAAATTGCATTCAAATTTGGTAATTTAGGTATTTATAATGGAAACAGTTATCTTCCTTCAAAACAAAAATGGCTGACTTTATTTACAGATCTGTTGATAAAATAAAGGTAACTGTGCAACATTTAAAGTGTCACATTCTCACAAGACAACCATGCAATGGGCATTACGTTATTAGGGATCTCTAATAAAAAACATAATGAAATATTGAAACCAGGCCAGGAAATGCACTGCTGGCCATGGACACTGTTCTGTACAAATCTGTCAAGTTTGTAAAACAGGTTTCCTGCAGACTTCTAAGAATCAAATTTCAAAACTTTTCTATGATGTTTCCAAGACTTTTTCAAAGATTTAAGGAGCTTTTTGCACTCAAATCTGTAGAAATGTACAGATGTATCACACTGTCACGAGCTAAAATTGGTATCTGGAAAAACTTAATGTTCTACTTGGATAAAAAGACAGGGTTTATACTCTTTAGGAAAGAACAAATCAAAGACTTTCAATGGTGAAAAACAGGATTTTCAGGGATTTAATGCATCACAAGAAGTGATCGATCACAATCAGATAAGCATGATCAAAAACCTCTCTGCTGATGCAGAAATTAAAAAAATTTCTCATGACTTTTCAGTTTTAAACAAAACTTCAAAACTTTTCCAGGTTTTTAATGACTGCCGGAACCCTGGGATGATTTGATGATCACAAAATTATATGTAATTCTTTTGTATGACACTCATGTTTTAACTTCTAATGAAAAGTAACATTTCTGTATAAAATTTACAGCTTGTGTTTATTACCAACATTAACCTAAATTAAATAATAAAGACATACATGTATACTATAAAACCTATGGTTTATATCTCTAATTGTGTATATTACCAACATTAAGCTAAATTAAATAATAAAGACATACACTATAAAACCTATGGTTTGTATATCTCTAATTGTGTATATTAGTATTACCAACATTAATCTAAATTAAATAATAAAGATATATACTATAAAACCTATGGTTTGTATATCTCTAATTGTGTATATTACTAACATCAATCTAAATTAAATAATAAAGACATACACTATAAAACCTATGGTTTATATATATCTCTGTGTATTTTCTACAATGACTAACAACAAACTGATATAGGAAATTGTGACTGGTACAGGCCTAACTGAAATTGTGGTATTATTTTAAGGCTATTGGAATGTGGTTTACATTTGCAACATTTCATTATCCTAACAGAGAGGTTCATTTTGAATAATAGTAACAGAATTTAAAATTTCAGCTCTTATTAAAGACTTAAATATAATGGTGCATAAAATTCAATGTTGTACAAATTGGTAATTGTCTTTTTAATTTTTTTATTAACAAGTTTTCTGTCTTAAAAGAGAGATAGAAATTAATAAATATAATAAATACTTCCTTTTGTCTAGAGTAGCCCTCTTTGTTGCGACCAAATTGGTTGCATATCCGACCATTTTTTTAATTTGGCGACTGAAACATTGCATACGGTCACCTCCCTGGCAACCAAGCAAAAGTTAAATGTAAACATTAGAGACCACGTGACATTGTTGGTTGCTTCCGCTTTCACAAATGACCTAGATATCGACAAAAACACTATCGAGACTTCAACTGGCTATACGCATGTTAGACGTAATTATACCGGATATTAGAAGTGCCTGATTCGACGGTGCTCTGACAAAAGGGCGAATATGCAATTTTGCCAAATTACGTAATAATGTTTTTAAAATCAATGATTTGCATTGTTGCCTAAAATTGGTTAATTCGTTAACTAATTAAAGAAAACTATGGAACATCTTTTACCCCGACACTAAACGTCCGAAATAATACGAAATACACTGGGATTAAAACTTAGGTGCCCATTTTACAAATAGCATAACATAATACAAGAACCAGATCAGCAAGATTCGTTTTTTTTCAGTGAAGTGCACACTTTGAACAGGACAGAAACAAGTTGTGAACTATGAACTTCTAAAGCTATGAAACAAACATCTCAGGAGATATTACAACTTAAATATTCAACCGCGGCCAATTTTTACTGTGGAAAACAAAACATTGGGAAAATTTAAATGACTAAAATGACCATTTCTTTAAAAGTTGTACTTCATTTGAAATTTTGAGTATCAATAGACTACAAATTGTGCTATATAATAAGTAATGTATGTACCCTATGTATGAAAACTTTTTTTATTTTAAAATTAAATCTGTATAAAAGAAATGTATTTTTACCTTTCAAAGGTAAACAAAATAAAAAATGTGTGTTACTAAATTGACCATGTCTTTAAAAGTTCTACACAACTTACTGTACTATATAATAAGTAATTTGTGTGTCCTATGTATAAATGTAATTAATAAATTTGTCAAGACAGTTTATGAAAAAAAGATGAAAAATAACACACTTCATTGACAATATTTTTATTATAATTTTAAATTTAACACACTTCATTGACAATATTTTAGAAAAATTTCCTAAATCCATTAACTGTTTTTTTTTTAGACCATATTGAATGACAAATTGTTGGTATTTGTCCTCTAATTTTTTAATATTTGGAATTGTCCAAATTCTTCCATTTGATTTGAAGTATTCATTTCAAACTTCAAAGTCCCAGCTGAAGAAATATTTTCCTTCAGTATTATCAACATCATCTTCCCGTGGCCATCGAAATGTAATGACCTGAAATCAATAAATTATCATCCACATTAAATAATAATCAAATTAATAAAAACAAAAAAAATTGTTTCCTTGTTATATATGTAGGGGCGACGGGTTTCAAAACAGGAAATTTATTTTTCAAAAATGCTCCTTATCCAAAGAAAAAATACCTAAATTAATAAAAACAAGCCTGCATACTAAATAATTTAAGAATATTTTAATAACAAGTGCTAGGAAAAATAAAGTTATAAGTATTGAAAAATGTATATAATGTTGACATCCCTATTGGGCAAATCCATTTGCGTAGACACAACATCGCAAATTGTAAATATGCCATAATTCAAACGATAATAATTGTAAAATTTCTTAACGAAAAAACATTCTTAAAAAACATTTGTAATAATACTAATATCCTTTACATCGTAAATATATGTACGGTTTACTTCGATAATTATTAATAGTTACTTACCAATTTCCTGTCGAATACTAGCTTGCTGAACAAATTGTTCCTCTGAACCACAATCTGCTGTGGGTGCCGCCATTTTAGAATGTCACTGACTGATCTCATGCAAATCAAAAGCGCTCTGTCACCGTTCAGTAGAACTCGGAAAAGGTCACGGTTTCGTAATCTGCATATTTTAACCTTTATTTTGATATAACCTTTGTGGGGTATTAGATCAGTAGTGGGTTTTTTTAATTTGGTTTTTTGTTGAATTTTTTTTGCGAGGGGTGTGTTTTTTGTTCTGCATAATTTTATTTTGTTTTAAATATATGGGTATCAATGATCATATACGAAACTAAAGCTCATTCAGTTGTCTTTCCGATGCGATCTATTAATAGCTTGTGCCTGCAAAACACCATGCTTTACGCAGATCGGAAGTTTTTCGATTAATGCGATGGCAATTTAAACAAAAGATAGCAATAATTAGCAAATGTGGCCATAATGAATTATGTTATGGTTGGTTGTCTTACAATAAAAAAACAATTAATTTTGGCACCAAAATAAAGATTAAATCTTTATTTAATTTACAATATTTTCGATATATTTTTAATATAAACATACAACTGAGTAGGGCAGATTAAAAAACTACCTTTTTTCGTGATTTTTGACATTTCTTACACTGTTTTCTAAGTACTGCCTGTACCTATTGTTGGTATAATTTTTCAGTTATAATTCTAAAATATTTTTATTTTCAGATTTTCTTGAGAGAATTAATATCAAATGCATCTGATGCTTTGGACAAGATACGGTTTCTTTCTCTCACGGACTCGAATGCTATGGGAGATAACACTGAGATGAGCATTAAGATAAAGGTAAGCTGATGTTTTCACTTCATTAGTAACTTGTTCCACTGCATGTTGGTCTTAAACATTCCCTTGTTGTGTCTTTGTCTTCTCTATTTTAGCCTGCAGTACATTGCTGAAAGTATTCTGCATTTTTAGCATGATTTCCTATTTTCACATTTGGATTTTCAAAGAAAGTGGTTACATAGTAGGGCTGTTTGGTATTTTATACACTTTTGTACAGACCCCACTTTCAGTTCTGTAAAATAGCTTGTTTGTGCTGCAGTAGTATTTCATTTAGCACAACCATTACCTGTTGTCACATTAATGTGCTGTAGGAATGTGTTGCTTACAGTTTAGCATCTTTCACTGATCTTGTAGTTATAACAGTGATTTATGTGTAGATTCACGTAATATTTAGCAAGTGTTTACACTTAATATTTGAGGTCAAGAGCCTTTTAGACAACTTGGGATAATGGTCGTCATATTTTATCTGATGCAATTTTATTAGAAAGTGTGAGGACTATTAGAAAATTTGCCGTGTTCTAAGAAGCTTGGGTTGTTTGCATCCCTTTAAAGACGTTTGTAAATCACTGTACATATACATACACAGGCTATCAGTTTTAAGGAGAGCAATCACTAAGCTAATTATTGTACCTGCACCTTGAATTTGTACAGAGTTTTATTATTAAAAGGTAAAAAATAATTTCTGGCTGAATTGAGATTATAAATATATCTGATGGTCTTAACTAATTAGTGACAGCTAAGTTTGTATTACAGTTAATGGTATCTGGCATGTTTCTCTTTTTGAAGCTTTAATTGAATATAGAAATGAGATTGGTAAACAATGTCACTGGTTTTATACCCAAACATTAAGATGTTTAAAAACTGATAGAATCTAAATGTAAATACACCTGCCATGTGGATTTTAAAAAATATTATTCAAATTAAAACTTATTTTTGAGCCACTTTGAATTCTCATTTTTAGCTAATGTACTGGTTTGGCTCTCTTTATTTTCTTCATACTTGTACTGGCAAGAAATAAATAAACAGTTATAAATTTATAATAAATATAACTTTAAAATGTTGATCTTATCTAAATAAAAGATAAACATATTCAATCTATAAATCAGTAATAACAAGTATCTTATATAATAATTATTATTTAAAAGATATTATTATTAGTCTTTGAGATGTTTAAGGTTTGTTTTTTGATGGAATTCAGGAATAAAATTCCTGTAAATATAAATTACTGGAATCCAATTAGATATCTTCAGATTGTTTAAATGTTTAATTTGGCAGATATAATTTCCATTGACAGATAATATTAATTATTAGCATCAAATTGTGAATTAATCACTTCACAAATTGCTATCTTTTTGTTTTTTTAATCCATGGTAGGACAGCTGGATTTTCATGGATTCCTGTGACATAAAATTATGGCAGTCAGTTCTGGTGAATTCAATCAAAAGTGATGCCTGGTTTTCAATATAATAACAAACATATACTGTTATGCAAAATAATTTTTACTGGATCACATTCTGAAATACAAAAAATTGATTTGCTAGTCATAATTTTGAAACGTGACCCGTATGCAGGTGGGTGCTATATTGTAAAAAAATAAATAAATATGTTGTATGTATCACAATTGGGATTAACACGTTTAACAGATAGCAACTTTTCCTTTTCATATAACAGCTTTTGCATGTTTTATTCTTTGATCCTGGGACAAAAAGAAAGTTTATCCTTCTAAAATTGCCTTTCCTGTAAATATGAGAAGGAAATATTGGTTACTGCAAATATGTTAGTAAGCCATTATGTGAAGAAGCAGCATGTGGTGGTTATAAGTCGTGTTTATCTTCACAACAACAATTCATTTATCTGGCATTACTTGCTGGAGCAGACTACAGTGAAACCTCATACGTTATCATTATTAAGATGGTAAAACTAGAATTAATCCCATTTTAAACTCTGCAGAGTACAAATTTAACATGGGGAAAACCATTCCATGGCAGTTATTATACTTGTGGGCTGATTGCTGTTAGCAACAATTGCCCATTGTTTATGTTGATGGAGGCAAATCTAGGCACTATCTAGACATTATTTTTTTAAAATTGATTTATTTTCTTTTTCACTTTGTTGAGATGTGGCTTTGAAAACAATATGCCTTATTTAGGTTACATATATATAATGTAGTCTTTCTGTGGTGGGATAAAATTCTCTTTTAAACATTGAGGTCAATGATGTCAGTTTGCTAACCTTGTGATAATAAATGACATGGTTTGTACGTAAATGAGTGTGCATTTTTTTCCTCCTGTTGTGTCAACCTTTTCACATCACGAAGCAAATAGCTGTTCAATAGATGTCATTCTTTTATTGCTTTGTACCAGTCTTGGTGGCGCAGTGACTGTTAGGTCCTGGGATCATATCTCATTCTAGGCATGGACTTTTTAACTCTTTGCTTGGTGCTACTTGGAGTGTCCTCCACTAGCCCACTGGCAAACTAATAGGGAGAAACTTGTTTTTTCCTCCAATGATTTTAATTTTTAAAACAAATTTCTGAATAAACTCATAAACCCCGCCATTAGTGAGCTACAAAGATGTAATATCGGGTGGCATTTCCCACCAGCAGCAAGCAAAACGTTAATCTCGATACCGGCCCAAACCCCGAGTGAATGCTCTGCAAAGACTTAATAGGTAGGTGTAAACCACTTACACTGACCAATGGTCCACATCTGGTTTATCAAAGGCCATGGTATGTGGTCCTGTCTGTGGTAAAGCTCATATAAAAGATCCCTTGCTACTAATCAGAAAGAGTAGCCTATGTGGTGGTACCAGGATTCCTATAAATACCATGAATCACAGAATACCATATGTCAGAACCTAATAGCCACTGAATAAACAATGTGCTGGGATGTTATTAAACAACCATTTCCTTTTTATTGTTTTGTTTAACATGTTGTATTCATGCTGGAGGTAGGATCTAGCTCAGTCAATAGAGCTTTCACCTTAAGGTGCTTTGACTTATCCTCAATACCCAATGCCCCAACAACTTGTATATCTAAGGCCATGGTATGTGTTGTCCTGTTTGTGGGAAAATGTGTATAAAAGATCCCTTGCTGCTAATGGAAAAATGTTTCAAGATAACCAAATATATCTAATATTCAGTGATTATTATTCTGTGCTATCTTTAAAAAAAAAAGTATGCATGCCTCTTTACTTAGGTCATGTGTGGTTAGGTCTTGAAAGTTCACTATCTTGATGGTTGTTCATGCATACTGACAGGGTTTCTAGAATACAGTAGCCTGTTGCTAGTGGATTTTGTATTCGGGTTACCAAATAACCACTTTTCACTAGCCCGACGGCTAGTTGAATAAAAAAAAAAATAACCGTATGAAAACTGCAAAGAAACAATAATAATTTAAAAAAAACTGTGCTATTAATATCGAAGTCTGAGAGTGAGACAATCTTTTGTTTTTGAAAACGGTGACACTAATCTTACAATGAATCAGGATGCAGACACGTGCATTTTTTTGTAATGCCTTTTTTTAGTAATCCTGCAAAATGTAGTGAGTCTATTCGATCGTCAAGATTGAGTTTTAATTTTAGGACATAGCACTAGTGAATTTTTAAGTCCATCTAGTGAATTTTGAAAATCATTGGTCCGACGGCAAGTGGATTTTCAAAAAATTCTAGAAGCCCTGATATTAAATTGCCCTATATGTATATACCTGTTTAATTAAAGAATATATAACACCTTTTGATAATCTAATTGTTAATACAGGTTTAAAAAAATAAGATGTATATATTATTATTATATATATCAAATGAAGTCTCGTTTCCTAGTCTATTTCTTATAGTAAAAACCATAATTGGAATCCCATAAACAAGTTATAATCTTAATTACCTTTGAAAAGTCAATATCAGCAATCTGTTGACTTTGGTCAGCATTGGTTCTGTCACAACAGCACTTTATATATAAAGTT
>JAULBS010108787.1:0-15293 GCA_032355785.1 Symmetromphalus regularis | reverse complement strand
ATGTTGTTCTTAGCATTACCTAAACTGCGCATGTCAAGTTATGACGAATTTAGCGGTAAATACAAGTTAAAAAGACACAACAGGATTTCCCGTTCTGAAGTCTGAACGGTGATTTGTTTTATAGAGGGATTTCCCATTCCAAAGTCGGAAAGGGTTAAATGGATATAAATATGAAATTAAGTTAAACAAAACCAAGTCTTTTTATTTACCTGCAGTAGGCCTTTCAAATATTAAGTTAAATGTTTATGTTACTAATATACCACCAAAAGCTGATTTTTATTTTTTGTGTTTGGTGGGGGTGGGGATTTGGTTGCTTGTCATTAAACAAATATTCAGTAAGTTACCAATGTACAGCTTATTTCATCTGTTTTTTTTTTTTTGTTACAGGAATACTACCAATGTATTGATTCCCCAATGGATTTTACCATCATTCAAGACAATCTCAACAACAACTATTACGAAACACCTGCAGAGTTCTGTAAAGACATCCGCCTTATCTTTCAGAACTCAAAAACATTCAACACAAACAAGAGATCACGGGTAATGTTTTCAATACACTAGTACCATATTACAGAAATGATATCTTTCTGTAGCATTAACTTCCATTATATTCTGTATCTAAAAAAATTAAGTAATTTTTAAAATCTTAGTTTGGTTTTCATCTGAGTAAGTTCATATCTGTTTTATATTTAACCCTTTCACTGCAGAGAGTAATTTTAAGGAAACTGAGAAATCACACCTGTAATCTTTTTTTGCTTTTATCTCCAAAACTATTGAAGAAGAGCTTTTAAGGGAGATAAATCTATTTGCTTTTTAGTCTGTTTTTCTGCTATGCTGGATGAAAAAGGAAGTATGTTGTACGTCCACACAACATTGGCAGTCACAAATGTAGGACGTACCTCATATGTCTACAACACAGTGAAAAGGTTAATTAAGTTTGAAGAGGTCCAAATTAAAAGGCGGCACTAATATATCCATCCTTTTTATTTCTGGTCACTAAAAGTCACTGACAGATGCTAAACTAACAAATTTGTATTTTGATCTCAACCAGTGTAGGTGGTTTAAAATTATAAAAATACATCATTTGATTGTTACAGACAGATGATGACTTGCACAAATACCAACAACAACTAAAAATCCTACCATTAATAGAAATAGATAGTTGCTTTGGACTGATAATTGACAAAAGTGGAACCAGTCAACATGTTTGTAAAAAATTATTTTGGTTCCATACATGGGTCAAACTTCGGTGTTTGAGGAGCATGGATATTATTGCCTTGGATTCCTAGGAATCAGGAGGGCACCAAGGCAATTTTGAGGACACATCAGGGACACTGCGGCAAATGTGAGTTTCCTATGGAGCAAGCGGGAAAAAAGGGCATGGCAATATTTGCCTTGGTTAGAAGTAAAATTGAGAGGGCAGAGGGACAGAGCGGCATGGCAGATGCCTCAACGCTTTGGTGAAATTCAACCCCTGTATATATTACATACATATTTAATTATATGGTCTCCTTTCTTTGTATTGTTTTTAGATATATGCAATGACTCTGAGATTATCAGCAATGTTCGAAGAGAAGATTAAAGATATTATGGTCAACTGGAAAAGACTGCAATGTTTAAGGTAGAATGTTTGGTTATGTATAAGTTAAGAGCAGTAGCAGATCCAAGTGGGTACAGGGGGTCAGGACACACACCCCCCCCCCCATTTTCTTGATTTACTTTATTTTTACCATTTTCCTGAATGGAAGGACATGAAAATTAACCATTTTTTCCCCATTTCTTTTCACTCATCTGCACTTGAAGAGAGTAGAAATTTGGGTGCTGGCATAAATGTTTTTGGTTTCTAATTTTGAATATATTGTATATTAATGTCACATATGTCTTGTTTCAGTGAAAATAACAAATCTTCACAAAAGAGATATGGTACTTCGTCAACATCCCGACCCTACCAACGGTCTACCAATCATTCCAATTCGGTCCAAGAATCCTCATCCAGCACCATGAGGTCAACACGGTCTCGAGTTACAGACCGAATCACCAATGGTCATGGTACTGAGAATCATCAGCTAAGACCACGCAGAAATATTACTTTGAGGAACACAAGTAAGTTATCTTTCATAAGAGTTGGCTGTACAATATAAGTTGTAGAAGTATCCCTAGGGGTAAATGGCTGTTTATGTACCCTCTGTGTGTTCTTTTACCCCCAGCCATTTGATAACGATTGATATATATGTTGCAAAGTGAAATACCTTCTAAACAAACAATTTGTCTAGTGGTTATGCTCTCAGACTCATGGTTGGTAAGTACTTGGATCATGTCGCAGTCGATGCATGGGATTTTAATCTTAGTGGTGAGAGTGAGTGCAGTGCAATGCTCAGTGGGTAGGTGTATGCAACTTGCACCGACCAGTGGTCCATAATTGGTTTATCAAAGACCCTGGTATGTGTTCTCTGTCGGGAAGCGAGATGTAGCTCAAACGGTAGCGTGTCCACCTGTGAAGCTGTCGGTTGTCAGATTGATCCTTCTCAGTGGATCCATTTGTAATTTGCTATTTTCCTTTCCATCCAGTGATCCACAACTGGTTTATCAAAGACCATGATATGTGCTGTCCTGTCTATGGGACAGTGCATATAAAAGATCCCTTGCAGCTTATTGGAAATCGTAGCCTATGTGGCAGCAGTAGGTTTCCTCTAAATAAATATGTCAGAATGACCATATGATTGACATCCAATAACCGATGATGAGATTAAAATCAATGTGCTCTAGAAGCGTCGTTAAATAAAACAAACTTTACTTTTTTTTGTGCTCTCTGTCTTTGGAAAAGTGCATATTAGAGATTGCTGCTAATCAGGAAGAGTAGCCTATGTGGTGGTAGCAGGTTTCCTCTGGACCATGAGTAATAAAACACTATTTTGTACACATAATAACTTGAATATACAGTGTGCTGAGGCAGAGTCAACTTTCATTACAACACAGTGTGGATTTTTGTAAAGATTTAAATGATTGTTTCCTTGAAATTGTATAATTATTAGAAAGTGGAAGTGGGATGTAGCATAGCGTGTCTGTCTGTGAACTGGTCGGTAGTCGGATCGATCCTTCTCAGTGGACGCATACGCTTTTTTGGCTATTTTCTGTTCCATCCAGTGGTCCACAACTTGTTTATCAAAGACTGTGGTATGTGCTGTCCTGTCTATGGGACAGTGCATATAAAATACCCCTTGCTGATTATCAGAAAGCATAGCCTATGTGGTGGCAGTGGGTTTCCTCTAAATAAATATGTCAGAACAACCATATGACTGACATCCAATAGTTGATGATAAGATTAAAATCAGTGTGCTCTAGAGGCATCGTTAAATAAAACAAACTTCATTTTTTTTGTGCTCTCTGTCTTTGGGAAAGTGCATATTAGAGATTTCTGCTAATCAGAAAGAGTACCCTATGTGGTGGTAGCAGGTTTCTCTGAAGACCATGAGTCACAAAACACCATGTTTTACACATCTAAAAACTTGAATATACAGTGTGCTGAGGTGTCATTAAACAACAAATACTTTCCTTTCTGTCTAAAACCAGCACATTTTCTTAGTCCCTCATGGATTCATTTTAGACAAAGTCGACTTTGTGGACATTTGTAGAGATTTTAATAATTTTTTTCCTTGAATCTATATTTATTAGGAAGAAGAATTGTTGAAGAAGACGAAGATGAAGAAGAGTTGGAAGTAGAACAGATAAAAGAAACACCACGGATAGATAAGGTTGCTGACAGCAGTGAGACTGAAGATGATAGCAGTGGTACGGAGAACAGCACCACAGACAGTTCAGATAATGAGGTTGATGTGAGAAAGGTTCAAGATGTAGAGAATGACCACAGGGACAGAAGAAAAGGAAAAGGAAAACTGGCAAAGAACGCACAAAAACACTCAGGTTGAATAATCATTTAATAATAATAGCAATAGTTAAATAAAAAAGAAGAAATTTTTTTAATCTGTTTTTTTGTATAGTGTGATAATTTGCTTTACTATTTTCTTTTAACTGTTAGTTCACATAGACTCTCCGTTGATAAACTAGTTGCAGACCACTGATCAGTGTGAGAAGTGCACGTTTGCTCACTAAACCTTACAATGCACTCACTCTGGGTTGGAGCCAGTACTGAGAATAAAAACACCCAGCACGTACCAGCCGAGAGTCTCATAATTTTATCATTACACCATTGTGGTGGAGCAGGATGTAGCTCAAACAGTAGCATGTCTGCCTGAGAATTGGTTGGTCTTCGGATCAATCCTTCTCAGTGGACCCATATGCAGTTTGGGCTGTTTTCTGTTCCAACTTGTGGTCCACAACTGGTTTATCAAATGCTGTGGTATGTGCAGTCCTGTCTATGGGACGGTGCATATAAAAGACCCCTTGCTGCTTATCGGAAATAGCAGCCAATGTGGCAGCAGCAGGTTTCCTCTAAATACATATATCAGAATGACCATATGATTGACGTCCAATAGCCGCTGATAAGATTAAAATCAATGTGCTCTAGAGGCGTTGTTAAATAAAACTAACTTTACACCACTAAGGCTGGTCTCAACATTTTAATGATCATATAAATTTGCTGATCTTGACACACATCCCCAACTCCTAACCCACAAAAGCTTACACTTTGTATGAATAGTAAAATTTGATAAATGAAGAGTGTTTTTAAAGAGCTTTTTAAGTCCACGATTTGGATAAATTGCATGCTTGATGGACTGTAAACACCTGTACAACAGCTCTTGTATGACACTGTTATATAAAGGTAGTTTATTTTTGAATTTGTCATTCAGGCTCTTATGCATACAAAGGGAATTGTAAAACAATGCTTTTCTCAAATTTGCATAGCGAGTTTTGTAAAAACTATTTTTATCAACTATTATTCCTCTACTTTTATTGTGTCAGACACTGTGTTATGTAGAACATATATCTGTATTATAACTATTAACATAAATTTGATACTTCATTGCTGGGAGTTAAACATAGGGTAGATTTTTTTTTTGGTTTGTTTTGTTTAACGACACCACTAGAGCACATTGATTTATTAATCATTGGCTATTGGATGTCAAACATTGAGTTATTTTGACACATAGTCAAGTGTGAGCCAGCCTCCAATGGGTTTTGAACCAATGTCATCAGTTTGAGAGTCCGATGTTCTACCAGTGAACCACCGAGACATACTACAACAATATGGTTGAGTGCTGTAAAACAAATTATATTTGTTATTCTTTTTTTTCTTTTTTTTAGGAAAAGCTTCATTAACCAATGGAAATTCTGAAGTTACGTATAGAACACGTGCTGCGACAGGAAAAATAAAACCAACACGCTACAAAGAAGATGAAGAAGATGAAAGTGTTTGCGCGTCGAAAGCTAACACATCCACATCCTCAACCGGTTTGTCTGGATCCGGCTCATCCTCTAGTTCATCAAGTTCCGACAACTCGGACGACGAAAAAACAGAACATTATAGTGATTATGAACAGGAATTACAGAGAACTTCGAGGACTAGAAAACCTGTTTCACGAGTTAAATCAATTCAGAGGCAAGTTGAAAGTGTTAGGCACCGAGCCAAAAGAAAGCCAAGATCCTCAAATTCTAGTGGTAGCAGTATGCGCAAGAATCCTGATCGGACAACAAGAAATCAGGGTCGAAGGACAGTGCGTTATCAAGAGGATAGTGACAATGATAAAAATGTTCAATTAAGAGGAGATTTGGATAGCTCGTCCGATAGTGATGATCTTGATG
This sequence comes from Symmetromphalus regularis, assembly GCA_032355785.1. Lineage (NCBI taxonomy): Eukaryota > Metazoa > Mollusca > Gastropoda > Neomphalida > Neomphalidae > Symmetromphalus > Symmetromphalus regularis. Next base: position 9,533 of record JAULBS010108787.1, on the reverse strand, counting down.
AAAAGATTGTTAGTAGAAGCAGCAGAGGAAGGATACGTAAACTGACACCTCGAGCCCGGGCCAACTTGTTGGGAGAATGATTGTTAAAAGTGCTAGCTTGAATGAGAATTCACTGCTTCAGAAACAAAATGGTGTAAATGGGGGTAGCAGTTAATGGAGAAAAGGGCCCAAAACTGTTTCTCATCTAGATGTAAGTTTTATGTGGAATATCTTTTGATTTCAAGATAAATGTGGGATAGCTTCAGAAACCTACATACATTCTTTGTGCACCAGATGCAGCTCACTTAGGGGCATTCAGTGATACCAGTAAGTGCCAAACCCAGACTTACACCCTTTCGGTTCTGAAGCAGCAAAATGTTGTTTTATCATTGCTCGTAGAAGTGATGTTTAAAGTTATCCATATTGCACATGTGCCTTATTTATTAAATAACTGACCTATTTGGGATATTTCCCATTCCACTAAGTGGTCCACAACTGATTTACTATGATCATGGTATGTTCTGTCCTGTCAGAAATTGTATACTGAACAAAAGAAACACAAATGTTTGTTCAGATCCACTTTAAACAAATTAGATGAAAAATTCATAAAACATGCTGCACAGGCTTTACACTTCTATGCACATGCCTCCAGTAAATTAAACAGCCAACTTCAAAATGTGGTTAACTTATATTCAATAGCAAATTACATTTGTGTTTCTTTTGTTGTTTAGTATATATAAAAAGATCCCTTGCTGCTAATTAAAAAGAGGAGTCTATGTGGTGATATCTACTGTCAGTATTACAGGTTTCTACTAGAGTTGATTTGACTGTATATTAATTATGTGTGTGATAAAGTTGGTTGGTCGGTTGTACTTATTTTCATGCTTATATCAAATTAAGATTCAAGTATGCTCTCCTGGACACACAGCTCAGTTTCCTGTGCTGTCTATCCTGAACAAAAGGTTAGTGTTAGTAGGAGATATGAAACCCACTGCCGCTACACTAATGTGGTTGCACTTACTGATAACCAGCAAGCAATCTTTTATATGCACTATCACACAGACAGAATAGCACATACCACACAGACAGAATAGCACATACCACGGCCTTTGATAAACCAGTTGTGGACCACTGGTCAGTGTAAGTGGTATACACCTACCCACTAAGCCTAGCAAAGCACTCGCTCTGGGTTGGAGCCGACACTGAGATTAAAAATCCCATGCCTCGACTGAGATTTGATCCTAGTACCTACCAGCCACGACAAATGATAGCTAACCACTGCACTATCAGGGTGTGATAAATTTTGTGCATTATAGTTGATATTTGTGTTCTAGATGAGCGTCGACTCACTGTCAATGAACTGTCAAACCAGCGAGGTATTGACTGTATATTAATTATGTGTGTGATAAATGTTGTGTATTATAGTTCATATTTGTGTTCTAGATAAGCGTCGACCGACTGTCAATGAACTGTCAAACCAGCGAGGTATTGACTGTGTATTAATTATGTGTGTGATAAATTTTGTGTATTATAATTTATAGTTGATATTTGTGTTCTAGATGAGCGTCGACCGACTGTCAATGAACTGTCAAACCAGCGAGGTACTGACTGTTCATTAATTATGTGTGTGATAAATTTTGTGTATTATAATTTATAGTTGATATTTGTGTTCTTGATGAGTGTCGTCCCACTGTCAATGAACTGTCAAATCAGCGAGGTATTAACTGTATATTAATTATGTGTGTGATAAAGTTTGTGTATTATAGTTATTTGTGTTCTAGATGAGTATCGACCGACTGTCAATGAACTGTCAAACCAGCGAGGTATTGACAGTTTATTAATTATGTGTGTGATAAATTTTGTGTTATAGTTGATATTTGTGTTCTACATGTAGATGAGCGTCGACCCACTGTCAATGAACTGTCAAACCAGCGAGGTATTGACAGTTTATTAATTATGTGTGTGATAAATGTTGTGCGTTATAGTTGGTATTTGTGTTCTAGATGAGTGTCGACCCACTGTCAATGAACTGTCAAACCAGCGAGGTATTGACTGTATATTAATTTTGTATGTGATAAATTTTGTGTATTATAGTTGATATTTGTGTTCTAGATGAGCGTCGACCGACTGTCAATGAACTGTCAAACCAGCGAGGTATACAGCAGAAAGCCAGTGGCTGGAAGCTTTACCACATGGCTGCCCAACTTGAAAATCTTGTAAGTATTACTATCCAGTAGTTAAATACAAATACATAGATACGCCAGATGGGTCCTTAGTGGATTCGGTAAGGTTGATTTAATTGTGGAAGGCTACAGAAAGGTAATGAAATTCTCTTTTATAATAAAAAAGTATATTTATGATGATTTACCGTTTCTAATTTGTTTTTTGTTTTTATTAATAACATGAAGATGAAGGATTGAATAGGGAGTCAGTAAGGTCCATCTTATTGGCAAGGGTTTCTGTTGGTGTTTTTCCCCAATTTAACCAAGAACTTGATGTTAGACTCATTCTGTGACAAAGGGCACTTGACAGGAGCTAGAAACACACCTATTTTATAAATGTTTTTTATCAATTTATCATTTTATAAATATTTGTTTTATTTTATCAATGTGTTGTTTTGTCGTGTTTTATTAATGTGTCTAATTTATAAATCTGTTTGTCAGATGGACTCAGAGAGAGAAATGTGTTCACGAATCAGTCATCTGAAAGACGTGTTAGCGCCGAGAGCTCAGATAAAACACAGCCTGGTAGAGGATTACGACGGAGTTGTTCATGAACTTTCTCAGGTCTGTAGGAATGTCAGTTTTTAACTCAAACCTTTAATAATAAGATAATTGATAACTTATTACAAGCATTTTTGTCAGAGAACCATAGATTTTCATGATATATTTCAATCTGGCTTAGGAGATTAGCGGTATACATAGCATTGTTTCATAATTGAGAGCAGGATGTAGCTCAAGTGGTAGCATGTCTGCCTGTGAAGTGGTCGGTCACTGGATTGATTCTTCTCAGTAGACCCATTTGTAGTTTGGGCTGTTTTCTATTTCAATCAGTGGTCCACAACTGATTCATCAAAGCCCGTTTTATGTGCTGTCTTGTCTGTGGGATGATGCATATAAAGGACCCCTTGCTGCTTATCGGAAAGAGTAGCCTATATGGCTGCAGCGTTTTCCTCTAAAGAAATATGTCAGAATGACTATATGTTTGACGTCCAATAGCTGATGATAAGATAAAAATCAATGTTCTCTAGAGGCAAATAAAACAAACTTTACCTTCCTTTTGTTTCATAATTAGATAATTGAGCTGAATTGTTTAAGCATTAGATCATTTATTACAAGCATTTTTGTCAAAGAACCATAGATTTTCATGAAATATTTCTATCTGGCTTAGGGCATTAGCAGTATACATAGCATAGGGAAGTGTTGTTTTAAGTAATAATTTTGAAATTTCAATTGGCTATGTGTGATAGAAGTCCACAATTTGTTTTTTAAATAATACAAAATGTAAGTACTATTTTATTTTAATGAGTACCAGACTTGTTTTAAAATTGAGTACAAAGTATTATTATTCAACTTTACTACTATTAGTATACTTGTTCTGCTAACTCAAGGGCCCAGTTGTTTAAAGCAGTGTTAAGCTAACCATGGGATAAATTAATATTTCTCTTTAAAATATCTTAATAAAAAGTTCAAAAATACTTCTGATTTGATTATTTATGGATAGCGTAAGCTATAATAATCTAAGTTTCAACATATCTCTTCAGTTACTGTTTGCAGTGATTTAAAATTTGGTTTTGAAATATTCAACTAACCCATGGTTAGCTTAACCTTGATTTGAACAACTGGGCCCAGATGCATTTTGCTGGTGTATTACTCATTATTGAATTCCCCGAAAGAAAGTCTGTATGTAAATGTTTGGAAAAGTGACATAACTTTAATAATTTCTGTTTTGGTTCTTTAGGCTAACATCCAGCGTTGCCAGTTGATCGGAGACCAGTTACAAGAAGCGAGAAATTCGATGTTGAATATTCTCGAACACAAACCTCGCATACAGGAGATTATTAACAAGCACGTCAGCAAGCGACCAATCAAAAAAAAGGAGAGGACGTAGTACTGGGTTTTTAAAGTTTTTATTCAATACTCCACAGAGATCATTAATATATTTTAAAAGAGGACAGGCTACTAAAAACAAGAGTAATGTCCCTGTACATAGCAGGGCTTACCAGATCCACAAAAGTCCTTCAAAACCCACATCACCATTGTTGACATTACCAGAGATATACTCTTCAAAAAAAGTAAGGGTACTCTAATAAGAATTTACAATTGCCAAAATTGTAAGGTATGTTAGTTGCGGGGAACAGTTATATGATAATAGTGAATTAATTGGGCAAACATTACAACCGGTAGTTCAGTATTACAGTAGGTTTTTTGACTGCAAAAGATCTCGAAGGAAAATTGGGGTCAGAAGTGAAAGTTGACATTTTTTTATCAGTAGTGGTTGATACCACTACGATTTGTCGGACATTCATTCATTCGACAAGGCATACTGCATATGGGTCTCCCAATGGCCATTTGAGGGAGTCTGTTCCACTCCTCTTGCAGCACCTGACCAAGTTCCGCCAACTTTGTCGGCGGTCTTTGACGTTGATGCACACATCTCCTTATCATGTCCCAGATGATAAACAGACCTGAAAGTTCTTTACTAGGATGTCTGTCGTGAAAACGTATGTTCGCTCTAATAGTTGATAATAACATTAATATTTCAGGTTTCCCCTACTTTTTTTGGAAGAGTATATCTTGCAACATTTTGATTGATTGGATAGGATTTTAAATTCTCTACTTCGTTTTCATTGGTTAAATCAAACAGGACAATACCACTTCTAATCCTTACTTTTAGGGGCATATCATTCTTTACCTGTAGATGGTCATGTGATTGATTTTAAACCAGTGAAAATAGAGATGTATTTATTGTGTGATAAGACATCTGTTTAAAGCTAAAAACCAAAGTTCGTTAGTGTTCAGTGTAATCTGAATCCTGATCTCTGATTTAACGTGGACTGTCTCACATGAGACCTACAATAACTGGGAAAACAGCAACCAAGCAAACGTACCTCAAAGTGTGACATTTAAGCAGAAGTAACGGTCTACATGTTCTTTTTTGCTTTTGTTTATTTGTTCTAATCAAGTTAAGAAGATGACAGTCCTTGTCATATGAATATAGAATCTATACTGTCATCCTAAATAAAGAATACTAAACATGGGCCAGTGTGATATAGTTTATTCTGAAAGTGGATGATTCATAATTAATAATAAATTAGTTGTCAAATAAACTGTATCACACTCTAATTCATTTAGTATTTTATTTATTGACAACCCACTGTCAAAGGATGTAATATTTGTGATAAAATCTGCTATTCCAATTTGAAAAGAACTTTATAGGAAAATAAATGACATTCAGCTATGACATTCTGTACGATATTCTTACACAACACCTAGATTTTTACTAGTTTGGTAATAAAAATTGTTTTGAATTGAATATATGAAAAGGTAATCTAGTATAATGTAAGAACATTGGAATTTGGTAGTGTTATTCATAATGCCAGGCTTTAATACCCTAGATGTATTTTCTTCTTTATTATTTGTACCTTTCTCCCCTGTAAGTGGACTGATCCAGACATCCCAACAGCTGATTGGGTAAAGGTATCAGAGTATTAATTAAAGAGAAAACACTAAGTTTTCTCCATTTTGTTTTAAGTATTACATGAATGAAATGTTTTAAGGTTTTTTCCTTATTGTGATTCATTTCATACGTTCCCCAGACTCCTGCTTAATAAAAATGTTGAGTTTGAATCTCATAATAAAATGTCTCGAGATAAAAAGGCTGATGGTAAGAACCTGGTGCTAAATAAATTATCTCAAAATATTTTTAAAACCATACCAAATAACCATGGTGTTGGTTTGCGAATTCTCAAAAAAGAGAAGATTTTTATGTTAATACCCATTTCCTTTTTACAAGAATATGCAGACCTCATTGTAGATTTTGTCATTGTGCAGTACTTGTATAAAAACATTGTGTATATACTTCTATTGATGTATTATAAAACGTTTATGTTGTTAAGTTGTATTATGTGTACAGTTACAATCATGTTGTTCTTGTACATAAATTGTATGTATATCATTTTCAACTGTAGTGTACAGAATATTTAGCAACAAATTCTAGATATGTGGCCACCCTACATCCTTAATGGTACCTTTCTACAAACACTAACAAATGGTTTCTGTTGATAATTATCAAACGATAGCGTGTCTGCCTGTGAATCAGTCGGTCGTTGGATCGATCTTTCTCATCGGACCCATATGCAGTTTGGGCTATTTTCTGTTCCAACCAGTGGTCCACAACTGGTTTATCAAAGGCCGTGGTATTTGCTGCCCTGTCTATGGGAGTGTGCCTAAAAAAGACCCCTTGCTGCTTATCGGAAAGAGTAGCCAATGTGGCGGCAGCAGGTTTCATCTAAATACATATGTCAGAATGACCATATGATTGACGTCCAATAGCCGCTGATAAGATTAAAAAAATCAATGTGCTTTAGAGGCGTGGTTTAATAAAACAAAACTTTGATCGAAATCTACGAGCGTGGTGGGGCATAAGCGCCATCGTGCGCCTTAAATGTGAAACCCTGCCGTACGCTAAGCTCAAAAAAGTCTCTAAACAAAGTTTCGTTCCACCTATGCAGGCTATGGCGGAAATACAAAAATATCAGTTTCATTTGTAGTTATTACTATATTACTCACATCCAAAAGTTTCCAAATTTTAATCCTGAGTTGTTGTTTTTTTAATTAAACATCAAAAATGAAATTTATATAGAGCCACGCATTACGTATTATGCCCTTATAACCAGTTTACGTCACGTCACTATCAACAAAGTGTATGAATTATAAATCTAAAATTAATAGTTATTTTTACACTTTTTGTCAAATTATAGTGCCAAATATTCATTTCATGTTGAACAGAATATAAAGTGTTCTTATTTATCAACACTAGCAGGTGCAATTTTACTGAATTCGTTAGTAATTAATGAAAGTCAAAAATAAATTTTCCTATGGTCAAGCTAAAAATAGCGCTATAAATAGGTCAATTAAGATAGAAAATGCATTTTCGCATTCGAGATGTTGATGTCTTATCAAATGTGTTGTGTATATGAATTATACAGTCCTATTCATGTTTAAATTTTGGTCATAATATTCAAGACTTATAAGTATAGATTCGAATTATACCCACAGGACCCACTGTCAGAGCAGGAGGGGTGGGGGAGTGCGCACAGTTCGTAATATTAAATTATAAATACATGCCTGGCTTTGCAAATGAGATATCAGGGGTGGGGGTGGAACTTCCCCTTTTCACTGTTTTTTTTTAAAGATTTTGTTGGTGATGTTTATAAATTGCTTTTTAAAAATATTTATGAGTGTTTGGTTTTTCTTACTATTTCAGACAAAGTGAGCAGAGACGAAGAGGAACGTAAAACTTTATTTTACATTTCTTCTCTGTTGGTTTTCTTCTTTTTCTGGAGTTACTACAGTTCAACTCTATTTCATTTTAAAGTTCGCTACACACGCATACACACACAGACACATCTAGGCCATACGCTGAGCTCGAAAAAGCGTCTCTAAATGAAGTTTCGTTCCTCCTATTCCAGAACTAAAATCTCATCAGTTTCAAGTGTAGTTATTACTATATTACTCAATCCAATAGTTTCCAAAGTTTTATCCTGCTGTTTTTTAAAAATTAAACCTCAAAAATGGGATCAATATACAGACCCATATTACGCATTTCGCCTTAATAACCAGTTTACGTCATGTCACTACCAACCAAGCGTATGAATTATAAATCTAAAAGTAATCGTTATTTTTACACTTTCTGTCAAATTATAGTGTCAAATATTCATTTCATGTTGATCAGAATATAAAGTATTCTTATTTATCAACACTAGGAGGTGTAATTTTACTGAATTTGCTGGTAATTAACGGTCAAGCTTCACATCAAGTATTTTTGAGACGTGCCCACAAGGGCACTGGGTCCGGGGAGAAAAAGAAAGACAAGTAGAGAGAAAAGAAATTTTTTGAGGTGGTTATTAAACTGCTTTATTAGATAAAAGGGGTCCTTTAATATATAATTTTGAATTTAATGGCGAGTGTAATATTCTTTTATTTGGTCTATTCCAAAATAATTTTAAAATAAGCCAGAGATAATTTTAGATTTAGAAGCCCCTAGATAAACTCCGGTGAAAAGACCAGGAGGCAAGCGACCTCAAAGGGAGGGGGCATTGGCCCCTGGGGAGTATCCTAAGAGCCTCCCATTGATCCAGGGATCGGATGTCGCTACCCTCCCAAAGCGTGGGAGGGAGGGGGACAAGCCCACCTAACAATTTCCCTGTGCCTATGCACCTAGCGAAGACCCGCCCCCATCCCCCCAGAGGACGACCACCAACCCCCCGATCGCCGGTAAACCTATCGGTGCCTCCCCACTTTAGGTTGTCAAAGAAGGAAAAAGAATAGAAAGACTGAGTTAACCCAGTCTTGTTAGTATATCTCTTCTTCTTGGAAGGTGTTGCGGATGTAAGTGAAAGCTTGGTTGTCGTCGGGCTCAGTGGCGGAGCAAAATGTATCTCAGGTCAAATCCTTGAAATCGCCTGAGGGGCGGTTTCCAACGTCATCCCAAAGATGCAGTCACACTTTAATGTATGACGACACCCGCCCCAATATAGGATTGTACCTGTTTTTCGGTTGGGTCACCCACCTGGACAGCTAGTCAGTGACAAGGTAATTTTGTTCCTTGCCAAAGATCAAACTACCCAGGATTTACGTAATAAAATAATGAGAGAAAGGCTAATCTTTCTTAAGAAAGTTACAACAGTTATGTGCAACATCCGGTTTATTATTTCAACCATGGCTTTTGAAAGAAGACTATATAAATCTATAAAAAGGTTAGAGTAAAAATTATTTAGATTCATTTCATGTATAACTTACTAATATTACACATTGATTTTAAAAGGATGATAGGCTTTAGAGAATCTTATATTCGTTTTAAGGTCAGTTTGTTTAATATGTATACGTATACGCAAACACTGTTACTTTTAGAATGCCTACCCCCTCCTTAAAATGATAATTAAACGTAGTGGACGTAAAACTCTTCGAACCAAAACATGTTTCTGTTCACTATATTCATGTACTCCAAATTCAAATGTAGAAATTATTTAAACTATTCACCTTTGATTTTAAACATATTTTCACTTTTTTGTAATAAAAGAAGTGTTTGCCTGCGTTTCCTAAAAAAGTGTATGCGCATATTTTGAATCCCTCTCCCTGACCCATATCCCAACCCTGTATGTACATATACATTTTGCCACACCCAATACAAATCTCACTCAGTGGAACTTCTAATAAATGAACAGCCCTAAATTTCAAAAGTAGCAATGTCAGGTTAATATTATTTTATTCTGACGATCCAGCATCAAACTTTATTTAATTTAAAAGTGCTCGATTTTAATAATACCTGTC
>JAULBS010108776.1:0-15293 GCA_032355785.1 Symmetromphalus regularis | reverse complement strand
AATACATATGTCAGAATGACCATATGATTCACGTCCAATAGCCGCTGATAAGATTAAAAATCAATGTGCTCTAGAGGTGTCGTTAAATAAAACAAACTTTAATTTTATGGTGGAATCATTTTGATTTCGCCCACAGCTTATTATTATTATTAACTGAATTTGTTTTTGTTTACATGATCTTGGTTGTTAGTTTCAGTATATTACATATACATTTTAATACCATTGAGATGTATGTATCAGGGCCACTGGAATGATTCTGACATTGGGGTAGCGGACTAGTGATGCTGAGGGCTAGAGGGGTCCGGGGGCATGCTGCCTTAGGATAATTTTGAAATGTAGATACTGGTAAAAACAATTATAATGGTTTCTGGACTAATTATTGGGGCAGCAACCGCTGTCCCTGCTTTCCCAGTTCTGGCGTCCGTGATGTATATATTGTGAAGAAACTTAGTGTGATATGTATGCAAACATATGTTTAACAGAACGTATGTTAAACATATGTTTAACTTGTGAAACATATGTTCTGCCAAACAGGTGTAATGTGGCTATTTTTGCTGTGTATGTGTCAAAATCAGTGTTGAAAATGGCCGGTACCCCGAGTCCACCTGAAATGGGATCGGGCTACGGACTTTTCAAAGTTGGTAGCCCATGTGTCCACTATTTCTGGATAGGCTACGATGATATACTAATTAAATACCTTCCAATGACATGCTATTTATCTGTGGGGACATGATTCACATCAATTGAGATGTAATAATGGAGTTAAAAAAAGAGATATTTAACAGTATGAATTTTTTGGATTATGAAATAAAGCTATATTTAATTGCAATTATTTTTTGTATTGTCAGTTGTTGTACAATATAAACATAATATTTTATTGGGTATATAATATCAACTTCAAATGTTGACTCTTCATAATTCACAATGGAATCTCTAAATTTTGTTTTAGACTATACATATTTTCTCTCATGAGTCCACGGACTCTCCATATTTTTGGATGAATGAGAATCCTATATTTCTGGAGTTTACTTTTGACACACACGTTCCTTACAATTTTTTTTTTTTATAAACAACTTGTAGGTAGGTAATAATTGCAAAATAGGTTGGTCCACCAACTTTTCAAAGTTCGGAGCCCTGATGACCACCTCAATACTCAATGAATTTCCAACACTGGTGCTAATATTAAATTTGCGACTGTTAAAGCTTGACAAATGACTATTTTGTACCGGACAACGTCCGTGACCGAGCACTTATTTCCAGGTTTGATATATATATTACATGTATGTATATATATATATATATATATATATATATATATGTTGAACATTTAAAATGAATACTATAAAAAAGGAAAAATTGATTTTTGATGCATTATTCTGGAACAGAAGGAAAAGAAATTCTGCTCTTTTTGCTGTTCCACTCTATATTTTTGTTTTTAAAATAAATATATTGACCCAATTGGGATCTTCCTCCTCTCCATTATTGAATCTGCACCTGAATAAAGATTGAAACTAAAGTTATCGGCAGGTAGAGTTTATAGCTTCCCATAGCAAACACTGACCAACAGATACATCTAGGCTATGGTTTATTGGATAATCTTGGCTATCACAATAAAACATAAATATTTACATTAGCTGCTCTTATCTTGTCAACCAGGAGTGGGATGTAGCTCAAATGGTAGTGTCCACCTATGAACTGGTCGGTCATCAGATTGATCCTTCTCAGTGGACCCATTTGTAGTTTGGGCTATTTTCTTTTCCAACCAGTGGTCCACAACTGATTCATCAAAGGCTGTGATATGTGCTATCCCTTCTTTAGGACAGTGCATATAAAAGACCCCTTGCTGCTTATCATAAAGAGTAGCCTATGTGGCAGCAGCTGGTTTTCTCTAAATAAATGTCAGAATAACCATATGATTGACTTCCATTCCAATAGCCGATGATAAGATCAAAATCAATGTGCTCTAGAGGAGTCGTTAAATAAAACAAACTTTACTTTTCTTGTCAACTAGTCACAATGAGTTTACTTGCTGACAGAATAAAAAAATTATCTTCATACTGACCTGTAATCAAATGATTACATCAATAAACTAACATATGGTTTTGTTTATATCATTGTAGCAGACTGACAGCTTGTTGTTTATTAACAGTTTATAAAACAAATGAAGAAAGAAAAAGGGGAGGGGCATGAGTAACGTATTTCCACTCCCATCTCACCGTTTCAATAACTTTAGCGCCATTTCAGGATTTTATATATTTTATACTGCATATCAACTAAAAATCAATATTAAAAATAACATGATCAATGTTTTTTAAAAAAATTTAATTGATTCAATAATTAGTGTAATAAAATTGTGGTCTGAGACCAATCAGTGTGCAAGTGGAAGCCAAGGTGGTAGTTTTTCGCTGAAATAAAAGGTATTTTGCAATTCTTTCTTATATAAAGATAATCATATATTACCTGAGTTAAAAACTGGAACAGTTTTTGCGTTTTTCCATCACAAGAATTGTGCACTGTTTTCCTGAGTACACGCAAGGATCCCAGCGAGAATCCTCGTTCCCGACGAAAGCTTTGTGTAGTAACCTGAAACGTCACAGTAAATAACACACTTTTTGATGATGTCATATGGTATTTTTGAGAACTATATTCTAAACAAGCATTATGTTTAAGTAATCTGACGACATTAAATTAAAATAATTATTATTTCTTTTCAAATAACATCAATCTCATAATGAGTACTTTATTTTAAAAAAATTAAGTTTGCCTCAAATAATTATGGATGGAAGAGTTTATTATTTATTTATTATTGTCTTCAAGGATATGTGCAACGACGCACCTTTAGGTACACGCGCACACAAACACACGCACGTGCACACGCACGTGCTTGCGGACACACAGGGATCGACACACACAGATATACACTCACACTACATCTATATAATTACATAGCATTATCGTTAATTTGGTAACAAATAAAACATAATGTGGAAACTGATATATCTTAAACACATTACATGTATTCATCTGAGTTGTTGCTGCTAATAAAACTTTACATTTGTGTTGTTGTTGTTTTGTTTAAGATCACCACCATTATTTTTCCGATAGAATCATCAAAATCATCATATCTTTTACGATGGCATAGTTGCATTAAAGGAAGATTTTAAAATTGTAGAGGGGTATTTATATTATATGTCAAATGATAACGGGAAACAATTAAAAACTGGTGGACGAAGGTAAAACCCAACTCACTCCTCCACCCGATTGTCCCGTTCTCGGGTACTCGTTTATCTGCAAATAAAGAGTCACTGATAATAAATTTGAAAGAAAAAAATTAATTAGTATATGAAAGGTTACATTTGATTGGTAGATTTGATTTTGTACACATTATTTTTTGGATGGAATGCCATTTGGACACAAAAGTAATAGGATGTATTTTTTTTATGCAACTCTAACCACCACTACCACCACATCAGTAATCATCCGACTTCAACAAAGCTATTTTGAATACGTTAAAATTAATGAGAGGTCAGCTTAGAGTCAGTTTTTATTCTATAATAGTTGTTTTATAAATAGTATATTTTTATTTTTGAAACTTTTAGGATCACGTGATACACAAAATCCTAAAACGTTTTAAACTACTTCCTGTTATAAGTATAATTCTAATTTGGTTTTTTTTTGTTATTATTCAGGTAAATATTTAAAAGATGACCCTATTATTCACCCCTCAAATAAATTGCTGATGTTTATGCTTTTATCATTATTACCGTCGTTGCTGGTGGCCATAATAGCTAATTAATCGTCTTGTTTTCAGAAGTTTAATTGCACCTGAAGGCTAAACGGCTAAAACTAAAAACAGTTTAATGTTGATACACATTTCAATATTTTAAAATTTTAAAAGTGTACTTTCTAAATATGATAAATTATATATATATATATATATATATAATTAACTATTATAAGTATATATTTGTAGAAATTCATAGGCTTTAACGTTACTAAGAGGTCTAAGTAAATTAATTACCACTATGAACTCTACTGCAAAATCTTGAGAAATGTGAAGCACTGAACAGTTCTGAAACTGAAAGCAGTTTCATACTCATAATTTCATACTCTATCAGTTCGTACCTATAAATTACTTGTACAACAATCATTTCATATTTAAAATATAAACCAGTTCTTACTATACTATTGTCAGTTCATAAAGTTTACCATCCCAAAATCAGTAGTCCTTTTAATTTTTGAGAGGTGATTGAAAGTTAGTTGCAGCAAGATTATAATGGGGAAAACACACATTGTTTCTGATGGAGGGATATCGGGTTGGAATAATTGGTTACCTAATCACCAACTAGATGCAGGAATTTTGTAGGACTGGGAAACCACTGAAAAAGTGCACTTATGGTACAGTTTAAATATTATATTTCCTGTTATTTACTAGAACTTAAAACACTGTAAACTGGCAGATATTACATTTAGCGCGTTCGTTCGCCAAATTCGCCAATTGCGAAAAATAAAAAATATTCGCGAAAGAATTTATAGTTTGGCAAACATATTTGCGAAAGACTTTCATCGGAAGTAAACTCGCACTTTTACAACCGGTCATGCAGATTGCTATGCCTCACAATTAGACAACACTATTTGCAAATGCACGTGGTCGGTCTACTTTTGCATTGCAGAACTGTAATACGATTTAATCCATTTCTAAAAAAGGGGTGCATGATTGAATACATACTGCATCATACCATGTACACTGATGAATCATTATTAGCTAAAATACCATAATATTTTATTTTTTTTTAGTATCCCTTTGGCAAATGATAATTTATTTATATTACGCCTGATATAAATTTACCGCTGGTAACTTGTATCCCTCATTCCCTTATAAAGAAATAAACAGCAATTGCTGTTAACAGACAATTTCTATTTGAGAAAAACAATTGTTCGCCAGTGTTTTGATAGCAATAGCACAAAGATGTTTTCATTTCATGATTGCCTTTATGTTTAGACAATTAGACACAAAGAAAAAACAAAAGTAGAGTTCGATGTCAAAGAAATTAACTTTAAGTGTACAGCTAATTACACTTACAGCATCATTCTTATCACATTAATCCCAATTATTATTCAAGCTGTGTCAGCAAAAATAAATTTTAAAACCGATGTCGTAGCATTTCAAATCATTGTTTTCTCAGGCAGTAGTGGATCCCCTGGGCTTTATATGGTTGACATAAGAGGTGGGCGATTCCAATCGCTGTTATCTGACAAAAAAGCCTGTCCTAATATTTGGTTAAATTGGAGTGCAAAACAAATTAATATACACTTGTGACCCCCATCCACCCAATTTGTGTGGTGCATTTCATAACCACTGTTTATTCGGAAGTAACATACGATACATTTTGGACCGAGAACACATTTCTGCATTTTAGGATATGAATAGGGGTGTACATGTATGAGCAGCAAATGGGAGTTAAAATAATGTTTCTAGACATTTAAACTCCAACATTTGTTTTGTCAGACTCCCAGAAAAAATATGTTAGTCTTTATGGTGTATGCATATACAGGTAATGAAATACTGAGTGATATTTTAGAAGTGGCACCTAGAAAGAATAGTGTTAATTACCTACATCATACATGTATGTATCTCCTAACTTGACACATCCTGAGGATAATTCTAAAATATAATCCTAATCTTGGCCCTGTCACAAATTTCTTATGACTTCCTTACCATAGCTTTATAAAGTTTATTCTAACCATGAATGTTATTTTTATTACATAACAGATTAACACACTTTTTTAATTAGACATTCATGGGTAAAATTCTGAAGTATTTCAATAATTCAAGGAATTGGCCATTTATTTACTTATTTAACAACACCACCACCACCCCCCCCCACCCCCCCAGCACAAAAGTAAACATTGGGAATTGGGCCCTAGATGTTATTTCAAGGCTTGATGTATTGCCACCTTATTTACCTCTTTTCCCACCCCCCTGCCCCAAGGGCTGTATTTAGACCTTGGGGGTCACAGGGTACTTCAGGTTGGGGGCCCTCAAGTTGGCTCAACATTGAAATCAAATTAATGACAAGTGAAAAAATGAATAAAACTAATTTTATAATTATTACATTTTCTATAAAGGAAGTCCTTAGTCAGGGGGTGGGGCTCCTCTGGCATGCATTTAAAGAAGTACAATAACTTGAATAAATAACTAACATTTATGAGCTGCCATCTTAATATTGACCTAATTGGTAAAATAGATCCAGTTCAGTTTCACATGTTGTTTAAGTGTTGTGGGAGTATTCAGTTTTTAAATTCAACTTTGTTTTTTTTAATAAAGAGTTATTTTGCAGTTGAGTTATTTCCCTTTATTCATTTTCATTAACTTCTAAGTATTCATGAAAATAATGTTTAATTTTTGTTTTAACTGATATAAGAATAATCTTTTAAGGTTTTGTATTTTAAAAATATACTAAATTAAATCTAATTAGTTTGTCTTAATCAGATGTTCAAATAAAGCACCCCAAACCAGGGCCATAGATAACTTTCTCCAGTAGAGGACAGCAGAGCCAAACCAATTGCCTAGATGTGCAGTAGGGCTAAAAATCCTTTCTTAAAAGTTGTTTTATTTGCATTTATTTTTACCCCCATCCTCCCTTGTCTTCCTGCTAACTACTACCCTGTATACACTATGTATGTATTACTTTGGATAAATAATTATAATGTTTAATATTAGTAAATAAAATGTACTATGTTCAGAAATTATATCTGTACCAGACAGAGTACATGGGATATATAGGCATTACTGAATGAATACTTATGAATATAACTTTGGAGTCCGGATTTGATGAAAGCTGAGTATATTCACTTGTAGCAGCTACATTGTACATGTATGTATCTTTAAAACTTACAGATTGTGCTTAATATATGGGTTACTGAAAACTTAAGAATAATACATCATTATGTAATAAAAAGCACTAGCTTTAAAAAAACATTTTCAGTACATAGTAATAGAAAAAACCTGATATTCACAATCTTGTTATGAATTGTTGGTTTTTTATTTATTTATTAATACTATTTTATTTTTTAGGTCACAATCTTGAAGAAATCAGGGTACGAACCTTGGATAACATTCTTTCAAAATTGGAGCACAAACTTATCTGTGATGCAGATCTGGTCAATGAAAGGCATTTATTTATCCGCCTGCTTGAGTGGTTCAACTTCAACACGTGTCCTAAAATAGTGGAGGTCCTCACTTTGCTGAACCGATTATCACAGGTAATGAATGTAGACACAACTGCCCCAGTAAAAATTAAAATAAAGTTTGTTTTGGTAATATTTCTATTTTCCCTGCAAAAGCTTTGAACAAAATTAAGAATTCATCAAACCTGCATCAAAATTTGTCATTTTAACAGACTCACTTTCGTCTCCAAACTTGATAAAATATGAAGCTGGAACATCCCTTAATTGAGATGATGATACAAAAGTGGGTATATTTATCATGAGAAAAGAAGATTGTTTTTTTGTTGGGTACCCAGACATGTTAGTATTAGGGGTAATGAAAATGCAGACTCTGTTGCTAAGACTGCTTTGAGTTTGCCTTATGCAAATATGGGTATCCTGTATACTGATTTTAAAGTTTCTGTTCAATCCATTAATGGAACAAAAGAAGAATTAATGGAACAGTGTGGGAGTGAAGAGACTTCATTCTGTCGAGCCAGTCTTAGGAGTCTCAGAAGATTGTCAGTCCTCCTATAGGTGGTCAAGAAGAGATGAAGTTATCTTGTGTCATTCCCATACTGGTCATGTGTGTTAAACACACATTTGTATTTTGGAAAAGTACCCTCCTGCTCAATGTGAACACTGTCGGTGTAGATTGATAGTGTATTATATTTTGGAAAAGTACCCTCCAGCTCAGTGTGAACACTGTCGGTGTAGATTGATAGTGTATTATATTTTGGAGGAGTTTCCTCCAGCTCAGTGTGAACACTGTCGGTGTAGATTGATAGTGTATTATATTTTGGAGGAGTTTCCTCCAGCTCAATGTGAACACTATCGGTGTAGATTGATAGTGTATTATATTTTGGTAGTGTCCTCACTTGTGGTCTGTTAGGTCAGGTGTATTTGGCAGTGATGGTGTATGAGGTAATTTTGATTCTTAATTAATTCTTGATGTATTGAATTTATTTTTACCATAATATCTTTTTACATTGTTTATTATATGTTTTCTTTATCATTATATTGTATACTAAAGTCTATATAGTTTTCCATATTGTAAATCACCTCTATACAGTGATTTATTTCAAAATGTTTTTTATTGTAACCATGTAGTTGGACCCCCATTAGCCAAGGTTTGTTTGTGCTGGGGGTTCTTTAAACAAATATCCAATCAATCAAGTAATATTTTTAATTCGATCTGACTATTAGAAGTCCAGTATCATAGAATATAAAACTACCCTACTTTCACATACCGATATAAACATGATTTATTTAATATCCTAACACCCGAGCCCTCCCCCAATTCGCCCCCTTTAATTAGATTATTGTTTACTTCAGATAATCTTGCAATAAATAATGTACTTTTACTAACTATTGTGCTAAATACCTAGTAAGTAATTGGTGATAATAGAGATGTAGTCCTTAATTACAGATGGTCACTTCACTGGCTTTTTCTATAATGTATCCAGGAACCTAAAATAATGTTTTCTTTCTGTAACCATAGTAATGGATTTGAATGTATTATATTGTGTATTTCTTTTTCTCAGCATTCTGCAGCAGCTGAAATTATTCAGGATATCGGTGGACTAGAGTTTCTCACTGAGCTTCGGGAACATGTTGATTCAACTTCCACATCCATTATAGATCAAATTCTAGAATATTCAATGAGATTGCCAGAGGTTAAGGTCAAATCACATGCTCCAGAATGCATATACCACAAACAAACAGATGCAGGTAATTACAACCAGAAATAATGAATGAATTAATATTTGTTTAATGACTTACATACCATTGCCTTTGATGTCTCTGTCATAGTGGTCTAGGTCAGACATAATCCAATGTGTCTGTTGAGTGTCAGTTGTTAAAAGTGTTATCTTCTAGTGCTTTAATTGGATGGCTCTTTTGCTTTATACAGTGATTCTTTGTAATAATTATAATAAATACCTTTTTTGATGAGGGTAGGTGAGTTTTCTTTCCTGAGGCCCTCAGTATTAATACCTAAATAATCCATCAATAATAAATGTTAACTACATTTAAAAATGGAAATTTTCCACAACTGTTAGAGAGATATTTTAGAATTTTTCAAATTTTGAATATTACGGTATTTTTTCAAAGTAATTTTTTTGCTAATTTAACAATGATTATTTTAAAGTCTTTCTTTATAGAGTTGTGATTGGATAATTCTGAAACTTGGTATAGAAATGTTTGTACATATCGAATAAATTACATTTTATGGACAAATTATTTTACTTTCAGGCATTCAACAAACATTAACTTCCATTAGTGAGAGCTCACAGTCCCAGCCTGTCTCAATGACCTCAAGCTCTCACCATACTTCCATGCCAAACTCCAGCACTGACAGACTCAAATGTTACAATGAACAGTCACCTGGATATTTTCTCACCAGTTTACCAGAGCAAGTTCATCAACAGACAGATATTATTGAAACTGGTATGTTTTAGCTGTAGGTCAGTTTTGGGTGTGAAGGTGGGTTTGTGGATACACATTTTGATAAATATAATTAGAAACATCTATTATTTTAGATAGTTATGTAAACCTCTACTGTTCTGTAAGAATTGTGGCAATACAAAATTAACACCAAGATTCTCAGTTGTATTGTGAAAACTATGCATTGCAAACAAAGTTGATACCAAGAGTCTTTAGATGTGTTATGAAAACTATGCATTGTAAACAAAGTTGACACCATGAGTCTCTAGATGTGTTATGAAAACTATGCATTGTAAACAAAGTTGATACCATGAGTCTTTAGATGTGTTATGAAAACTATGCATTGTAAACATAGTTGATACCATGAGTCTTTAGATGTGTTATGAAAACTATGCATTGCAAACATAGTTGACACCATGAGTCTTTAAATGTGTTATGAAAACTAAGCATTGTAAACATAGTTGATACCATGAGTCTTTAGATGTGTTATGAAAACCAGGCATTGCAAACAAAATTGACACCATGAGTCTTTAGATGTGTTATGAAAACCAGGCATTGCAAACAAAATTGACACTATGATTCTTAGATGTGTTATCAGAATCATGCGTTGCAAAAAAACCTTCAGTTATGAGAAAACACCAACACTCATTCTTATAAAATTTATAAAAAGCTGACATCGTACATGTTTCTTGTATAGCATTGTTATTTCATTAAAGTATCCAGACATTGTGGAAGCTTAAGAAAGATTTATAAACGTGTTTTATTAATAATGGAATAATTGTAGATGCACTGTTTTTTAGGCTTGGTTATCACCAGTTTCAATTTAAGTTGTAAGTTTTCTTGTTTTCTTTTTAGGATCATCCAATTCTTTCTATATTACCGTGTTTCCATGGTTGCCACTTACTCCAACAGACAGACATGTTTTAGCTTCTACCAATACGTATGTATTTATATGAATCTCAAAGTGTTTTATCTAGGCTTATTAAACATATATTCAATTTCAAAACAAAGAATTAATTTTAAATATAAACATTTGATTTGTCCATAGAAATACTTCATTCAACTACTTACATAACCACCGCTTCTCGTTTATTATCAATATTTTAAAAATAATAATGAATTATGCTCACGGACAAATATATCGAAAAACATATAATGCTTTTCTTCCATTGAAGGTGTGATGTATACAGGGTTTCACATTTGAAAAGTAGAGGAGAGCTATAAATCACTCCCCAATTAAGGTTCAGGGGAGCTTTTTTACTCTCCATAATCACACCCTTACAGGTGTTGGAGAGCTTTTTCCTTAAAATCAATTGATTGATTCAAAATCATTGATACATTTGGCCAGAGAGTCAATAATTAGAAATGTGTAACAGTGTGAGGGTGTTTGTTCATGTCATCATCATCGGGGAGGTAGTGGTGGCATGTACAGTATTCATATTTGATATACTAGAGGCACTGATTTTCCAAAAACATAATTACTTGTCTCCAAATAGCGCAGTTTATTAAATGGATTTTCCATCCGCCTTTTGGAGAAAAACAAATAGTCGATACCTGACTACACTGATATCTATACATGTTAGCCAAATTAATTCTACCACAGAGACGACCACCAGTAGATTTTATTGACAAAACCGGACTTTAAAAAAAAAAATGTACAATTCTCCGTCAAATACGCGAGTTGAAGATTTATTACATATTTTGGGTCAATTTATTTATAATATTCGTGATAATTTAAAACGATGACTTTTTTTATGTGATCGATTCTAATTATATTTGGATATTTTAGCAAAAAAAACTAGAATTGCCGAACTATAGTATTTTTGGAGTGCGATTATTAACGCTCCTTGGTCGAAATCAAGGGGCGCAGTGAGGTGCGATCGCGCGCCTTAAACGTGAAACACTGCGTATATATTTTGAGTCCGTTAGCCATTATTTTAAATCTTCTGAATATTTTTGTAGCTGCAAAAACATTTCGTACCAATTTATTTTGCCCCATGAGGAGTTCTGTTATTGAAATTTGAAACTTTTAAATGTGAAAAAAATGGATTGACTCGTCATGGAATTCCCTATACCATGGTTCATTTAAAATGTCTTGCATGATATGAAAATGAGATCCAGTTTAACAAACGCATGTAAGTTTCATTTGTAATCAATATTTAGAGCACAAAGCTCCTTAAATTCTGTGGGACTATGCCTTTAATGACTGAATACATATTTCGCCATTACATGCATGCAATGCTGAATTTATACCAAATATAATTTTTGTAAGATTTAATATGATTATTCAAGTTACAAATTTGTATACTATTAAGATGAGTAGTAAGAAAACTTTGTGAATCATTTAAGTACCTTTTTGACACTTAACTTCTCCTATTGTTTATTCAGGTCATGTAAAATTTACAATGTCATCTGATTTTACTTTATAAGTCATATATATTTCACTGAAATGAGCAGAATGTAAATCAAAAATGGAACATTCTCTCTGAGGTAAAGTAGATCATTGCAATGATCCTCTTCAACAGACATATTTAGGCTATTTCTTGTTCCAGCCAGTGATCCACAACTGGTTTAACAAATACTGTAGTACATGTATGTGCTGACCTGTCTATGGGAAGGCACATAAAAATCCTTTGCTATTAATCAGTAAGAGTAGCCAATGTGGCAGTAGTAGGTTTCCTCTGAAGACTATGATTTGCAAACAAACATTTCTTTCTATATTTGACTGAAAATACATAGATATCAATAAATGAATAATGCTTTCAGATCTCTACAAAGTAAAGATATTAATCTACTGACCAGTGCCACTGAGTTTCTCAGTGATGTTGTCATTCAGGATTTTCCAGCTGAGGTCTTTCTGCAGCGACCAAGTATTATTAAGGTAATATATAGGAGACTATCTTTTTATCACCCATTTCACAATTTGTGTCCAGTTAATATCATAGTATATTTAATACATATGGGAATATGTTATGATGGAATAAATATCCAAAGATATAAAATCCTCTAGAATGTTTATTATAGGAATAATGTTCTTGTTACAGGTATAATCTGTTCTCTGATTGTCTACTATTAACTTTAAATTAGATCCAATAACATATATTTACACTTTATAACAATACATGATGTTAATAAAACATTACAGTTAGTCATGTTAATAATTACTTTTCTTCAACAGAGTCTGTTGTCACTGCTAAATCTAGCATCAGATGATGATAAACACCTGGGCACCCATGCAGCTCGGACTCTGACCAATCTGACACGCAGTCTACATGCTAGGATGAAGTATTACCAGGATCCGGTGTTGTATACACCTAAAATAGGTAAATATATAAAAAAATATAACACTAATATTTTCACTCAAAATTATGTATTTTATTGACAAGTTTGTGAATATTGGTAAAAACTTTAAATGTATATAAAAAAAACAGTTTGCATTAGGTGTTGTTCTCAGTTGTTAACTTTTTCCTATTTGATCTTAGGTGGAGTGGGTAGGAGGTGCAGGGAGGGATACTACAAGTACAAGGTCTGCATAAACATTTAAAATATTAAAATATTTATTGAAATCAACACTGAAATTATTACTTTTTGTACAAATAGGTGAATGTGAACAAAATGTGACTGACTGCTTATACAAACATCTTTTGTGTTAAGCCAATATGAGGACAAAACCAAAAACTATTCTTGTTTAGGCAAGTCACAGTTTATTTTTCATAATTTTAACAGATATTAAAAAAATGTATTTGCCAGTTTGATATTTTACCTTATTTGGCCTTTTATTTAGAGTAAAGTTTATATCAATTTTTTTTACAAGCTTTTATATTTTTTCAGATTTTTGTTCTTCTACATCAACAACCTTTTCACCAACTGGCAGTTCCTCTAACCAGTCAGTCCGTTCATCTGACTCAAGACCAACTGTGATTGGTTGGAGTGATGCTCGTCACCGTGGTGATGGTCGTGATCAAGATAGTTCCACATCATCAAATAGGTCTGAATTTATAATTGTCTTTGTCATTCAAAACAATTTACTGGAATATTTTTGCATTAGACTATTTTGAGAAAATGTATCTGTGTGTACTGTCAAATGCATTTTATATGAGGTCTTAAATGTTTTGAGGATCACTGGTTCTGGAGGGTCACCCTGGGTGAACTATGTTAAATATATGTATTGTTTTAAAACTATATCTGGAGCGTCGAGTATTGGACTAGATCCTGACACTGGGAATACACTGGGTGAACTATGTTAAATATATGTATTGTTTTAGAACTATATCTGGAGCGTCGAGTATCGGACTGGGAATACACTGGGTGAATGATGTTAAATATATGTATTGTTTTAGAACTATATCTGGAGCGTCGAGTATTGGACTGGATCCTGACACTGGGAATACACTGGGTGAATGATGTTAAATATATGTATTGTTTTAGAACTATATCTTGATCGTCGAGTATTGGACTGGGTGAATGATGTTAAATATATGTATTGTTTTAGAACTTATCTGGTGTATTGACTATCTGGATCTTGACACTTGGAACACACTGTGTGAACTATGTTAAATATATGTATTGTTTTAGAACTATATCTGGAACGTCGAGTATTGGACTGGGAATACACTGGGTGAATGATGTTAAATATATGTATTGTTTTAGAACTATCTCTTGATCGTCGAGTATTGGACTGGGAATACACTGGGTGAATGATGTTAAATATATGTATTGTTTTAGAACTATATCTGGAGTGTTGAGTATTGGACTTAGAATACACTGGGTGAATGATGTTAAATATATGTATTGTTTTAGAACTATATCTGGAGTGTCGAGTATTGGACTGAATCCTGACACTTGGAACACACTGGGTGAACTATGTTAAATATATATATTGTTTTAGAACTATAACTGGAGCGTCGAGTATTGAACTGGATCCTGACACTGGGAATACACTGGGTGAACTATGTTAAATATATGTATTGTTTTAGAACTATATCTTGATCATCGAGTATTGGACTGGGAACACACTGGGTGAATGATGTTAAATATATTATGTATTGTTTTAGAACTATATCTGGAGCGTCAAGTATTGGACTGGATCCTGACACTGGGAACACACTGGAGGAGATGGATATTGACGAAAGTCAGAGTCTACAGTATCACCAGATGACACTGCCTCAGTTCTGTATCTTCACCAGTCACAAGGTGCTGCCACTGCTGCGATGTACAAAGGAGAAGGTAATTGCTGAGGTTCTGCAGCTGCTCCATGAGATCCTCAGTGTGATGCTCAAGGTCATTATGAAGGAAGTCTGGCAGGACACCGCTGATGCAGCTAGAGATGTGGTTAGTGATATAGACTTAAGTACTTGTTGAGAAATTGAAAATTGAATCTATATAGATATGACTATGAAAATAGAAACAACCAATCAGCTTTCAGCTACAACTAACTCTGTACAAATTTTTTTTTTTCCAGCATTTTCTATAATTCTGCTTTATTTAATTATTGCCCATAGAAGACAGACACTAATATATGTTTTAAACTTATATATTATATATATTAACTTAAAGCAGACATGAAATATAACCAGTTTTGTGGTCATTATATTCAATATAGTATTATAAATTAATAAGTTTAACAATTTTTTGGGATA
>JAULBS010108765.1:0-15293 GCA_032355785.1 Symmetromphalus regularis | reverse complement strand
CCCCAGCTAATACTACGACGCAACTGACTTTACCAAAAAAAAACAAGAATAACATTAAATTTTAAATTAGCCCCCCCAGCCCCACCGGCTCCAACACCCCTGCTTATTGATCCATGGAAAGACATCACTTATGATAACTTCTTTTTTCCCACTAAAATGGATTGTCTACATTTTTGCTGGTGCTGGAAACCCATTTTACCCTAGGATAATATGATTTCTGAACAGTGACATGACTTTCCTTTGTAATAATGTCATATAAAATTAACATCCATTCTTCTCTATTTTTTTCTGATTTATCTGGACAGTCATAAAATATTTAAATTTATAATAAATATTTTGAAGTTTGACGAAATATATAAAAAATATTAAATTATTACATTTTCAAATTTATATTTATGGTGAAGTTATATTTTTATGTATTTACAGAATGGGAACTATATTATTATCACAAATGATTAATTGAGTTTATAGGTATGATCTTTATGAATGCTAAAGAACAGACACACTTTTTTGTTTTGCTGTTGTAGTTATAAACAGGCAAAAAAAAAAAATTGTCACCACTTTGTGGGGTATAGGTAGATAGTTCATGGGAGAAAATGGTTTGGAAGAACCTGAGTAAATTTTGACTCTCGCCAAAACATTTTCTCCCATGAATTGAAATTGTATTGTAAATTCTGTATAATTTTTTACATTCAACCAATCTATTAACCCAAAAAGCTAATGTTTATTTTTGTGCTGTGGGGTCATTAAACAATAAATCAATCAATCGTGTAAATTCTGTATCTCACAATGGTGATAGATTCTATTAATTCCCTTTAGTTTACTAATTGGATAAAAGAAATGTTTAATAACATGCCAGAACATTATTTGATCGCTGGCTATTAGATGTCAAACATAAGTATTTGCTACACAAGGTACACAGAAGAAACCAACTACTGTTACATATGTTACTCTTTTTATATATCAGCAAGGTTTGTTTAAATGCACTTTCCTGGTCAGAACAGCACATACTGCAACCTTTGTTACATAATTGTGGACCACTAGCTGGAATTATGTAAAATGAGGGAACCATTCTGTTCAAAACATTATATAAGTTGTCATATAAAAAAAGGAACCATTCTGTTTAAAACATTATAAGTACTGTTGTATCATGTAAAATGAGTAATGATTCTGTTTAAAATATTATGTAAGTTGTATCATGTAAATGAAAAACGATTCTGTTTAAAACATTATATAAGTTGTATCATACAAAATTAGGAACCATTGTGTTTAAAACATTATATAAGTTGTATCATGTAAAATGAGTAATGATTGTGTTTAAAACATTATATAAGTTATATCATGTAAAATTAGGAATGATTGTGTTTAAAACATTATATAAGTTATATCATGTAAAGTTAGGAATGATTGTGTTTAAAACATTATATAAGTTGTATCATGTAAAATTAGGAATGATTGTGTTTAAAACATTATATAAGTTGTATCATGTAAAATGAGTAATGATTGTGTTTAAAACATTATATAAGTACTGTTGTATCATGTAAAATGAGGAACGATTCTGTTTAAAACATTGTTCCATACAACCATTATTAATTTCAGATGACTGCCCATCTGGAACTGAGCTCAGTGAAGATGGTAATTGCACAGATTGTTCACAGGGTTACTACCGAACACAAGGACAGCAGGATTCATGTACAAAATGTTCTGAAGGAAAAACAACACGTGGAAGTAAAACTAAATCTGAAGCAGACTGTAACTTGCGTATGTACATTTATTTGTTTTATAACGCGATAATTACAGGATTTTAAACAAGTTTCCATTTAATATATTTTTCTGAATAAAATATCACTAGTGACTGTTAGAAAAGATTTCACTATGTTAATGTTATTACCAAAGATCAGTTGTAATAAATAATTTGTCTTCTATATTTAGAAAATATTTTGCAGAAAATATACAAAATACTAAGAATAGTTATCTATCTAATGAGAGAAACCAAGATATTTTGTACTCAAATGAGGCAGTACAGATTAGGAAACAATTGTATAAACAAACTGCCCACCTGCATTGATGAAAAAGAAATTTTATCTGTATTGTCTAATGTAAAAAGAAAGTATACATGTACAATAGAAAAAATAAACAAAGCACTAATTTGAAAACTATCAATTCTACACTGAAAATAATCTTAGTATATAATTTATTAACTGGCCTACATTCAGTTTAAATTGAGACACACTTACACTTACACGGAATCTCCTGGGGACATAGAAGTACTCCCAAGAATCTAGTGGAAGGGACCAGAGTAGATTATCATTTTATTGATGAGTAATAAACTGGGTTATTTTTTCACATAAATTCTCCGTGAGATGATTTTAAGTTTTCCATAGACGTTTATTGAAATTTTAACTTTGTCATATTTGATGTTGTGAAAATTTGCTTTGTGTACTTTCTTTTGACTTTTAATAAACTTAATATATATGCATTTTTCAAGCAGATGCTCATTTATAAAGTTGTTTTACACACTTTTCTTATACATATATAGAGGATATTAAATAAGTTGCCATTTATTATCTACATGTAATTTATGTCACAGGTGAAATAAATTTTCTTTGTCATGATCTTTAGTAAATGACTAAGTAAAATTATTTCCCGAGCGACATCAATTTGATAATAAATGATAGTTAGTTTGATATTCTGTTTATTATCTCAGACAATTTTAATAGTTCTAATCTTTAGATTTTCTAATTGCACAAATTCTACACTATAATGTTATAGATTTCATTACATTGTACTTTTTCTGGTTTTAGTAATATCATTAGCACTTTTATAAAATTATAATGACATCATATTTGGTACAGGTAAGCTTATTGGTCATAATGACCAGAGTGACCCAATGAAATGCCCTGTTAAAACAATGCTGATATTTTTTGAGTGGGAAAATAACAAATATGTACCAGGTGATGAGTGCCTGCTAGATAATAAATGATTTAACACCACATTTAGTTCAAACATATAATCGTGCATGACCTGCAAGTATTACTAAAGATTATAGCACAAACATTAATAGTAAGTTTCGTACCATGGTCAATCTTATATATACAGAACAGTCCGTTGAGCTTTTTCAAAAAATGGAACTAATATCGGCTCAGTCGTATTTTTGTGTATAGGCATATATATTTAGTTTCAATAAAATTATTGATTATAAAAAAAATAATTAAAACCTCCAAACAAAATCAACATGCAGAAAGTTGGTATAAATGCTTGTTTGTGTATACTCACACAGTCTGGTTATCACACTGATGGTGTTAACTTTCTGAAAACTTTTCTTTTAACCCACTTTAGTGAAACATTTATTATATGGCAAAGTACTGGTTTAGTGGTTTTCCAAGTGTTTGAAACCAATTTCAGATTACCTAAATCAAAACTGTACATTTTTTATCTAGCATGATTTTTCTGTCTTTTTTTTCCAGCTGATTGTCCAAATGGTATGTTCATCAACATTACAGAAAAGAGTTGTGTGTCCTGTCCATATGGTGAATACCAGCCAAAAAAATGGAAATTTGAATGCATGAAGTGTAATGAGAGCTACACAACTGAATCTGAAAACTCAACATCTGCTGATGATTGCAAGTGTGAGTAAAACATGTAATGAAATCAAGTCAACTTTCATAAGCAAAGATCATTACTTATATGACAACCAGCCCCAGTGATGCAATAGTTAAGTTGTAAGACTCATGGCCAGCAGGTACTGGGATCAAATCTCAGATGAGGCATGGAATTTTTAATCTCAGTACCAGCTCCAACCCAAAGTGAGTGCTCTGCAAGGATCAATGGGTTTGTGTATGCTACTTGCACTGACCAGTGGTCCACACCTGGTTCATCAAAGGCTGTGATATGTGATACATGCTGTTCTGTCTGCAGGATAGTGCATATAAATGATCCTTTGCTCCTAATGGAAAGAATAGCCTGTTTGGTGTTCGTGGATTTCCCCTAAAGACCATGGTTAATAAAATGCTATATGCCTTACATCTAATAACCAATGAATAAACAATGTGCTGGGGTGTCTTTAAACAACCAGTCCTTTCCTTTATTACATGAGTGTAAGAGTCATTCGGAATTTGTGAAACAGTCCATAATCTGGATAAATGGAGATCACTGCATAAATTTTATATCTTTCTAGTCACTTCTTAAGTATGTTTTTCATGTTCCTCGTATGCATTGAAGAATGGCCTGTCAGGCCTTGACCATAAGTTTTTTCAGTGGTAGACCATGGGCTACTAGGCTGCTAAATCTGTTAGCCCTCAGTAAAAATGGGTAGTCCCATAATTTTTATAAACAATAATTTATTTTAGCTTAAACATGTTTTGTTTTTTTATCATCACTTATTTGTAATCAGCCACTATACTAAAAAATTCATGCCACCAATTAATATACTCTTTTTATTTCGAAATCATATTGCACAATCACCACCATTTTGTCAGACAGTGTGAACAGTTAACACAGTTAAGGCAACTTGTGTCACGACTTGTGTAAGAAAAGTGCAAACATAAAAGGTGGAATTTCAGACACCAGTGATTTAAGTGTCTGGTTGATTGTTTAGTCACTGGACAGGTAAAAAACCTATCTAGTTGCCTAATGGACTTCTGGTTACAAATCTGGTAGCCAAAATATCCTGAGCTACCGCTAAGGTCAAGCCCTGCCAGAGTGTAATAAAGTTCTGTTCTGTACTGTTTCACATTGATTCAACCATTGTACAACACTATTATACCAACAGATTTCTGGGTTTTTGTCATCTTGGGTCTTATGCATGCTCTGGGAACTGTCATTTAGATATAGCAAGTTTTGTGGAAACCCTTTTTAGTAATGGTGCGTATTTCATATCCTGACATGTTTTTGTGGTTTCAGTTGTTTGTGAGGCTGGCTATGAAGAAGACCTCATGAATCCTAAGACATGTAGAAAGTGTTTGAAAGGGTTCTATCGCAACAGTAGTCTAGAGAATCGCTTTGAGAATTGCACCTCATGTCCAGATGAATTCACGACGGATACAGATGGAAAGACTAATTTAACAGATTGCAACATCAGTAATTATTTTGTTTCAAAACTTTCTCGAACAGTTTTATACAAGACAACCATTTTTAATTTTATTCAATTTGTTTTTTTAATTGTGTAAAACAAACATTTTCATTCCACCTTTTCTTAAGCATTTTAAAAAATAATCATTTTAATTCATGTTTTCCTTAAGAACTATTCAAAATAATTATTTTAATTCACCTTTTATTAAGTACTTTTCAAAAAATTATTTTAATTCAACTTTTTCTTAAGCACTATTTAAAATGATTATTTTAATCAACTTTTTCTAAAGCACTAATGCAAATTGGAAAAAAAGAATAGTTTTTAAATTGGTGACTAAAACTAACACTTTGATCAAAACAAATTTGTGAAAAACTTCATACACCTAGATTTTATAAAAATTTAATGTATATTCGGTGGATCCATTGGGGGTCCATGGAGTCCAGATCTCCTCCCATGTCAGCAACACATTTGTATTTTTTGCCCCTTATACTTTGGCAATTTCTAACTTTGATATTCTCCAATATTAAAAATATCTTTGGACCACTACCAAAATTTCTATCATGTTTTTATTTTTGGCAACAGTCATAATGACAGATCTCTTGGAATTTTATTTTTCAAACGGCTGCCAAACTGAACATTGTATGTAACAGATTTCATTCATTGCTCTGTCATTGCATAAGCTTAGCTCAGTTTGAAAGTGCAGACATGTACAGACCTGTCAACCTTGAATGCTGGCATAAAAGGCGATTTAACACACAAAAAAACGGGAGATTTACATATCAAAATATATTATATACTAAAACAATTTTACACACAAATATTGCAAATCTGTTACATATATTCACTTTTGGGAATGAATGTTTCATTCATGTTCATACAAAAATATGGAGAGTCCATGGACTTATGAAAGAAGCTGTGGAGTGTCCAAAACAAAATTTAGAGAGTCCATTGTGAATTATGAAGAGTCAACATATGAAGTAGAAATGATATACCTAATACAATATGACATGTTCAACACTGATAATACAAAAATAATTGCAACTAAATAAAGTTTTATTTCATAATCAAAGTTCATACTGATATATATCATTTTTTTCTTTCTGAAAAGATCATTTTAAGATATATTTATTAAATTATTATTGTACCGTTATTGCTATAATTAGTGTAAAATTGGAACATTGCGCATTTTATGATTTGTCTGTGTACACAAAAAGTGACCTCACACAAGTATAGGTTGCATAACTAAAAATATTAGTGGTCAACATATAAATATTTTGTAGCTGAATAATTACCAACTTTTTAAAAGTGCTATTCCTATGTCTCATCTGATATTGTTAGAAATTATACAACATGTATTATGAAATAACAATGAAATACATTAAAAGAAAATCCTTCTCACCATGTGACACTGCCACCATTTTTGTTTTTGTATTTACCGACACAATTAAGATAAATGTTTGTATAGCTGAATTACAGTTAAAACTTAAATATCTGAAAAAATAAATAAATATGTACTGGTAAGAACTTTGTGGGTGCTACTGTAATTGCTTTGAAAATTATGCAGCGCATTATTATACTTGGAATGATCAATAATCAATGGTGCTGTGTTTCTGTTAATGACCAGTTTCCTTATATTTCACTATCAAAGTATTAATTTTATATATAGGCCAAACCCCTTCCCAATTTTAAGACTTAAAATGTCAGTTAATGCCGACTATATGTTGGGGGGAGGGGGCTTAGTGGTAATTTGTTGTTGTGTTTTTTGTTTGTTTTTTACTAAATTGTGATTTTCCTTTCAATTCTTGTACTATTCCCTAAAATGAAAATTGTGGGAATCCAATGATATTTCAATATAATCAATATTTAAAAATTTGTTTACAAAATATTTTTAATTAGCTAGATTATTTACTTCTCTTTTGTTTCTACAGGAATATGTTTGAAGGGTTTCTACAGAAATGTTACAGACAATACTTGCTATAAATGTCCTGTTGGTCAATATCAGCCTGATGACCTGCAGATTTCCTGCACATCATGTGAAGATAGTCATACAACTGAAACAGAAGGATCCAACAGTTCCTCTCAGTGCATTTGTATGTTAAAACAAATGACATTAGCTAGTTAAACACTTTTTCCTTTGCATGTTTTTAATGGGATCCAACAATTCCACTCAGTGCATTTGTATGTTAAAACAAATTATATAAGCTAGCTAAATACTTTTTAATTTTCATATTTTTAATGGTATCCAACAGCTCCTCTCAATGAATTTGTATGTTTAAACAAATTATATAAGCTAGCTAAATACTTTTTTTAATTTTTATATTTATGCAAATAAAAATATGATCTTGACAGTTGAGGGAGGTGATTTAATTTTAATTTTTTCATAAGCCAGTGTGTATTATTAAAATAAACTCCAGCATCTTCAAGTAATAATAGTAATTGAAAACATTAGTTACTTTTACTATGTAATGTGTATTCTCTAATACAGCTTTTTTTGGTTAAAATTATTAATTACTTTCAATTTCTTGCTTAGAAAAATAATAATTTTAGTCACATCTAATGTGTATCTGATTATCCTGCTTCTAGACGTACTTTCTTTCATTACTATTTTATTAAGATTGGTTACTGTGTGAGTTCATCAAATTGTTTTTGCTTAAAGTCTACTGTAAAGATGGTTATGAAGTGAAATCAGCAGAAAACAAGACCTGTCAACTCTGTCCACGTGGAACATTCCGGACAAACATTGATAATCAGAGGTTTTTACCATGTCAGAATTGTTCACAAGATAAAACAACTGATGGTCCAGGAGCCAAGGAAGAAGTTGAATGCAATATTCGTGAGATTTTTACTTTAAAATCTTTTTCATTGGATTTCAAACTTTTGCTCATTTTAAACTCTCCTTAAACAGAGAAAGTCATTACTAATGGAAGATTTGGAGATTCAAAGAGGTTAAAATGTTGTTTTGGCAGTTTTGAAAGAGATGAATATTTGAATACCTGTCACAAAATATGTCTGGAATAATAATTTTGAACATGCAGTAAGTGTTTATAGAAATCATCTCTTATCAGGCCACAGCTAGTTATATGGGGGAGGTTGAGGTGAAGAGGATTAGATGGCGATATGAAGAAATTAAATGTAAGAAAGTTACAAAATGATTTCTGATTAAGAGGTTTCATTACTTGTGTGTGTCACAAAACATTTATTGAATTTTCAAGTTAAATTTGAAATATTTGTTTTTATATATACTGATCAATGGAAGCAGTAATTAAGATAAATTGTTAAAATGAAAATATTCTGGGCAAGTAATGAGGTTTATGTGCCTATATCTAATTATGGTCAGGCATCACTCCCTAGGTACTTCTGTGGCCTTCGAATGGATTTGTGAGTATAGAATAACTCAATTGATGGCCAGTATTTTTTTTTAATGGTGATTTCTACTAAAAAGGTAATATAGCTTTGAACTACATTTTTGAAAAACAATTCCGGTAAAACTTTCTTAATCTTCAATACAAAATCTGTAAAATTGCAAAAGGTTTTAATTATATTTTAATTAAAAAAAGCAAACTTTTCACCATACAACTATGTAAATTTCTTTCCATGCATTTTAATAAAATTTATTCATTTGATTCTTAACTCAAATACTGTTAGTGGTATTACATTTTGGTTCATTAGGTGAAGGTCACGTTGAATAAAAATAAAATATCATTTTGGTATATTTTCATCCAAAACATTGTTGGACAGAATATTACATTCCATCATATATTACCAAGGACTGCTTTTGGATTATGAAGTTACTAAGAATGTAAATTTACATCAGAATTATTCATTTGATGAAACTTACACTTTGGCTTTGAAATAAATGGATTGGATTGCTATTTGAGTTCTTGAAAAAACCCTATTATATTTTACACATCATGTTTATTATTATTTATCATTTGATATTTGTTTAACAACCTCTAAGCACAAATATTGGCTATTTAGGGTCAAAATATAGTTATATTTAGAACATTTTAAAATAAATCACTGTATAAAAGTGATTCACAATATGTAAATTATATATGATATAATGAGGAAGAAAAAATGTATATGCATGTATATATAATATCAATGTAATAATAAGCATCATGTTTGAAAAATAATTAATTTATAAGTGAAGTTTTCATTTATATTTTTTCCCAGCCATTTGTACAGCTGGCCAGATTATTGAAAACAACACATGCACGGACTGTGAAGCTGACAAATACCAGGCTGACAGCTTCCCAAATTCAAAGACTAAATGCAAGCCATGTGATGCAGGATTTGGTACTAAGACCGAAAAATCGACCTCAAAAGATAGCTGTAAACGTAGGTATCACATTGTTTGTTGAAGTTTTGAAAAAAACTTTTTCATCTGTTCATTATATTATGCTTATTTAACAGTACTGCAGGGTTGCAGAAATGGAGAATTTTTCACTAGCCCACCAGACCAGAACCAACTAAATTTTACTAGCCCACCAGAATTTCTACTAGTCTGCCAGCCTATAGAACAATATATAATTTTTTAACAATAGAGCAAATGTATCTGACATGGCTTATACGGAGTGGCGGATTCGACACAAAAACAAACAAAAATAAAACTGTCAATGAGAAAAAAACAGATTGCCAATCAGACTGGTAGTTGCATTTTTTAACTTGTCTGTTAGAATTTTTACTCGCATTTGGCGAGCGGGCGAGTACTTTCTGCACCCCTGGTACTGGTATGTCATAACAATAATGCTGGCCTGATGACACAATGCCAAATTTTAGGCTGTTGAGCTAGTTTGAACCATAAGCTTAAATATAATGCTGGCTCAATAGAGTCACCATCATTTCAAATAATCTCAGTTATTTTGGAATAAAGCTCTTAAAAATTGTGTCCTGGAATGTACTGAATTTGTTTTAGGTGGTTGGTACCTTTTTTAAAAATGTTACTATCTACAAAGTTTAAATACCGGTAAAACTAAAATTATTAAAATATCAAAAAGAATATAAACTCACACTCTTTTTTTTTTTAGATAATGTTGAACGCCTTGAAACCCACAATTATTTTTTAGGCCTAATGTGTATGGATATGTCATGAAATGTAGTGTTTAGCAAGTATGTCAAATAACAGAGTTAATAAAGGGAAATAACCACAATTAAGTTTTAGCACCTTTGTTATAAAGATAAATGCACACACAAGACTTTCTAAATAACATAATTGTGTTTCCTTTAAAAAACGTCTTTTTTTGCATCAGTGTAGAGGCCAGTAAAGAAAACTGAAATGCCATTAAAAGTGTTGTTGGGAAGCAGTATCCATTTACATTTAATTCCCCCTCAGGTCACTGGTTAAAAAACTTAAATGTTAAACCTTGTATATTAATAGTGTCTAAAGTGGTGTCTAATAAGGGAGTATACCATATCTTAAATCACTTTTTATAATAATACAAAATGCCCTCAGAATATGAAGTTGGACAACATTACTTTAAATATATCATGAATTTATTTATATTATTTCAGTTATATGTTCTGAAGGAAAACAGTTTAACGATACAAGTGAATTATGTGAGCCATGTCCTCAAGGTTTCTGGAAGAACGGGAGTAGTGCCATGAGGTTTGAGCAGTGTGAGCAGTGTCGTGAAAACTATACTACCGAGGGCGAAGGCTCCACCATTCCTGGTAACTGCTCCATAAGTAAGTTCATTTATCTGTCTTTAATAAGGATATTGGTATAATTCTGCATATATTGTACTGATGATTATTTTACATGATAATACTTATACAACATATACATAACCTACAGATTTCTACTACTTAATTGTCATCTGCTAGTGGGATCTGACAACTGCAATTATCTCTGATACAGACTATAGCTTATCTTCATATCATTCTACGATTGACTGCATTTTTGTACTTTCTGAGACCAGACACTCTTGGAGGTAACCTCATGTTTCAGTGAAGTTTTTGTTTTTTTACAGGAGACTGTCCAGTTGGAAAAAAGATAGTTGGTGATGACTGTGAGCCATGTCCATATGGATATTACCAGGATCTACCACGACAGAACGATTGCAAAGAGTGTGGGGAAAATCTGAATACGTCATCAACAGGATCAACCAGCATGAGTGATTGTACAAGTATGTAGTGTCATATGCTTCAGCTAACAAAGTTAGATCTAGTTGTTTTCCATGATAATAGAAAATTAACGGAATTTGCAGAATTCACTTTGTGAAATGGAATTTGCATTTGATAAACAGAATTACCAAATTTATTTGGATTTCAGCTTGTCGTATTGCACCTGTGCAATGGGGCAGTCATTTGCCTGTTTATTTTTGCTGTTGCATTCAGCGCTTGCACCTTTTGGCCAATCGGATAGGCCTAATTAACATTGCAATGTTAGACAGTTATACCAGTGATATTTCATTTTGTTTACTATATTATGTCAATGCTAAACCCCTTTTAATAAACTTGCACAATTATGTCTGATTTTATTTAGTTGTAATTGTAACTTTTGTTCCTCGTGTGGTCTCTCACCACTTGTACCTAGTTTTCATGCCACAATATAAATCTATCTTGCATCGTTTTCTGTGAAGTTGCATGTGACATCACACGATCTTTAATGAGTTGGTTGACAGAGTCCCCACATCTTTTTATTATTTTATTTTTAGAATTTTTCAAATTTAGATTTTTATTTCATTTTAAATAACTAATCTTTGGAAATTTGGTACAGGATTTCTCTGTTGCAATTTGTACATTTTTTAAAATTTGTTTTTAACCGTCATTTGAAACATCTAAAATTCAATGAAAACACAAAGAGACTTGCTATGTTTTGCGTGAATAGGGACACTAAGGGCAGATTCAAATAATTACTTTTTATTGTTATGACTAAATTATTAATGAATAAAAAATAAATATTTTCTCCTATGATTTGTTAGATATTATTTCAGTTAAGTTGTTAATTAAACATATTTTATTCCTGGATTGGAAATGAAACGGAATTCACAAAAACACAAAATGGGAAATTGCTTTTTATGAAAGGGAAAATCACTGGGACTACAAACTGTGTTGCCATCATTCATTAATAATAAAATTATTTTTGCTTCTTCATTGTTTATAATATCCTGCAGTTTCAAGAGTTAAAATAATGTCTAGAGGTCCAGGGGCTTATTGCTTAAATTGTCCTCCAAGAATAGTCAAGTTAGGAGGCATAGATGATTAACTGTTTTCTTTCTAGATGCTAACTCTGAAATATAGTCATCATTGGCAGCCAGGCAAACGATTATATTTTACATGAGTCTGATTCATTTAATATGCTATTTTAGTTTTTGCTTTCATATCTTCATGAACAGAAGAAAAAACCCTTATTAAATTTAATTAATAAATATAATGTAATAGTTTGTATCATCTTTGTACAATAAACAAATATAAGAATATCTTAAAATTAGTTTTAATGCTTATACCAGACATTTAAATATACTCTTTTGATGTTATTCTATTAAATATTAACAATGATAATAATTTGTTTTCCTTTACCACATGCTTGTTTGGGTGGGTTTTAACAATTAGTGTCATGATGTGTTCTCCTCACATATAGACCTTTCACTTTGCTCATGTGTTAGTTATTCATAATGGAGTCATATACTTTTTCATAGGAGAAAGCAGAAACTTTTAAAGGGCATTGAGTGTGCCCAAAGATATATTAAAGATATTTTTATTGGAGAGGTGTCCATAATTAGTTAAAACAAAATTGTAATGGGGAAATAAAATGGAGGCCAAAGGAAGAGTGCAGACCTCCTGGATCTACCTGTGCTGTTGTTTAAAATAATTATGTTATTTTGGTTTGTCGAAACTATCTGTTCATATACACATTGTATTTAAGGTTTCTGCCAGAGAATAAAATGGCATACCCTGAAAAATCTGGATGTAATTTTGTGTTACCTTCTAAATAGTAGCTTTCATGTTTTGGTTAAACTTCAGTTCCTGTATGTGCTATAGAATTCATTCTATGACCTCCTAAATACAGATACTCCACCTGATTCAGTGCCATACAAGATTTTTCACCCTCCACTAATTTGAGGTGTGCATACCCTCAAAATGTTGTCTAGCAGAAACTTTATGTTTTGAAGATTTTTTTGGTTTTATTTTTGTTCTTCTTTTAGTATATTTTTATTTTATGATAGAACTAGAGCACTTTGATTTATTAATCATCAGTTATTAAGTATCAAACATTTCCTATCAAAGAAAAACTGTATATTTCCATTAGCAGAAAGGGATATTTTGTAAGCACTTCCACAAAGACAGGACAGCACATTCCACAGTCATTAACCCTCTGGACACTGCAGGCGACTTATCACGCCAATGTCATGCAAATGCTTGAGTACTGAAGGTGACATCTTGCCAAATGAATCGGCCCTTTAAAATTAGTATTTCCTGTTGCTTAAATGCATTATGGGAGGAAATGACACAATACCTATAGAATATTCCCAATTGCAAATGGTGGATATTTGAAGTGTTAGAACTCCTTTATCGATCAAAATTTTCAATGTAAAAGCAGGTCTTTTTAATGAAGTTTTTCATAATGTGATGAGCAATGGCAGCGTGGTGTTACACAGAGATTTTGAAGAGCTAATTGGGAATAAATATTAGTTTGGGGTTTACCGAAGGTCAGGATTTTGATTCAGAATATCAGGAGTGAATAGCGAGAGAATTTTGAAATAAAATGTTTGAATGACACCGAGTGTGAGGGAGAGAATATGGTGTTGAAAGTGAGCAATCCGACCATAAATACGAATTTTATTTGTTTATTTTTACACTTTTCTAGACCGCAAATTGTGCACCTACAAAAAAGCCCTTCAAAACCCCAAAATAATATTAATTTGTTCATACCTTCATATTGATTTGTTATGTTTTAAAGTCAAAACATTTGTCCAAAATGAGATGCCTCGCAAACTGATTTTTCTCAAAATTAGTCCAGTTTTTTTGGGGAAGTAACTCTTAAACGAATTCAGTAGTCTAAAGATTAACATAGAAAAGAAAACCAGTAAGAGAATAAATCTACTGAGGTAGTTGATCCTATGACCAAATCACCTCAGACAAATGCTAAACTGATTAAGCAAGATCTGAATCCCATTATATGTTTTGAAGCACACCAAAATATGTCTTGTCCTGAATAAATATTTGAAACTAAACAGATATGAAGCAATTTAGTGAATTGTATTTTTTGTTTCAGTATCATGTGGGCCTGGATTAGAAGGTCCAGACGGGACATGCGTGAAATGCAAAGATGATTATGTCAAACAATACAATGGAAATGGAAAATGCATTCAGTGTACTGAAAACAAGACATCTAATACTAACCATACAAGCTGCACAGGTCCAGGTACGTGAAATGTGGTGCTGGCCCCTAACTTATATAATGTTTAATGTCTGGACTTAGACTTGCACAAAGTCTGGAGACTTTAACTTTATGACAGGTAATAATGGAGACTTTATTAAAGAAAGAAAAGATTGTTTATTTAACATACATGTATGTTCATGTCATAAATGTACATTAATGACAGTGGCATGGAGAGGGCTTCTGTAGATATTTGCAAGCTTCATTGTTGTTATGAACACCATCTTGGTTGATAATGAAGGCATATTTAATTTGACTTTTTAAATATCCATTATACATTTTCTGGATCAAGCATACCTAAAATCATACAAAGACCATTTTTCTAATTACTTTAGACAATAGTTTTATCATTGCTAAGGACATCTTGTTGGTTTCCTAGAGAAAGAAACACCATAAATACTCATATGTTAAACGTATGTTGAAAGAAACTGTGAAATATGTTTAACAGAATGTATGTTAAACATATGTTTAACAAATATGTGAAACATATTTTCAGCAATTCATATGTGAAACATGTGGCTATTTTTGCTGCATTGACTATTCTTTCTGATTATACATGATTATCTACATTTTCTCACATGGATTTTGTTACACCAGTTGTGGATCACTGGCTGGAAAAATAAATAACCCATAAAGTCCACTGAAGAAGATTGATCTGACTGTACCTCAGACATAGGCTCTTCCTCTAAACTACAAACCATGCCCTGAGATTTTATTAAAATTTTATTAAAATTGTCTGGAATTGTACAAGTACATGTAGTGCTTAAAGCACAAGTGAAATATAATACCGTTTTGGGTTATTGTTTTCATAAACAGTATCTATAAACATCCACTAAA